>JAUPFM010000056.1:0-200000 GCA_033026295.1 Channa striata
CTTCTTTAAAAGACAGTAAATGCATGTAATTCAAGCATCCTTTTATGCTCACAACGCCTTTTCACCAGCGAGGAAATGCTGTTTAGCTGTTTGTATTTAACAATTTCTTGCACCAAAACTCAAAATAAAACTGTCTGCCTTCTTATTTGGCCTAAATCCACCCAGGAGAGACTGAAAATAAACTTATGGGATGTTTCATTAAAAGACAGTAATTCCAGCAACCTTTTATCCTCGTAATCGCTTTTTCTGTTTTGGCCAAGCTTGTATTTAAAATTTCTGCACCAAACTCATATAAAACTGTGTCTGCTTTATTATTTAGCCTAAATCTACTCAGCAGAACATATCAATAAGGTTGTGGGATGTTTCCTTAAAAGACAGTAAATGCATGTATTTCCAGCATCCTTTTAGGCTCACAATGCTGTTTGAAGCCAAGCTTGTATTGAACAATTTCTGCACCAAACTCGAAGAAAACTGTGTCTGCCTTCTTATTTAGCCTCAATCACAGGACAGAACATATCAATAAGGTTGTGGGATGTTTTTCCTTAAAAGACAGTAAATGCATGTAATTCAAGAATCCTTTTATCCTCGTAATCGCTTTTCTCAGCGAAAAATGCTGTTTTGAAACCACGCTTGTATTTAACAATTTCTGCACCAAACTCAAATAAAACTGTGTCTTCCCTTTTATTTAGCCTAAATCCACCCAGCAGAGACTGAAAATAAGCATGGGATGTTTCATTAAAGACAGTAATTCCAGCAACCGATTTTTGCTATGCAATCGCTTTCTCAGCGAGGAAATTCTGTTTGAAGCCAAGCTTGTATTTAACCATGTCTAACCAAACTTAAATAAAACCTTGTTTCCTTCTTATTTAGCCTCAATCTACTCCGCAGAACATATCAATAAGGTTGTGGATGTTTCCTTAAAAGAAAGTAAATGCATGTAATTCAAGAATCCTTTTATCCTAGCAATCGCCTTTTCTCAGCGAAAATACTGTTTTGAAGCCAAGCTTGTATTTAACAATTTCTGCACCAAACTCAAATAAAACTGTGTCTACCTTCTTATTTAGCCTAAATCTACTCAGCAGAACATATAAATAAGCTTGTGGGATGTTTCTTTAAAAGACAGTAAATGCATGTAATTCAAGCATCCTTTCAGAATCGCCTTTCTCAGCGAGAAATACTGTTTTGAAGCCAAGCTTGTATTTAACCATGTCTGACCAAACTTAAATAAAACTGTGTCTGCCTTCTTATTTAGCCTAAATCCACTAGGAGAGACTAAAATAAGCTTGTGGGATGTTTCATTAAAAGACAGTAATTCCAGCAACATTTTTGCCCGCAATCAACTTTTCTGTTTTGAAGTCAAGCTTGTATTTAAACAATTTCTGCACCAAACTCAAATAAAACTGTTTCTTCCCTTTTATTTAGCCTAAATCCACTCCAGGAGAGACTGAAAATGTTTATGGGATGTTTCATTAAAAGACAGTAAATGCATGTAATTCCAGCATCCTTTTATGCTCAGAATCGCCTTTTCTCAGCGAGAAAATGCTGTTTTGAAGCCAAGCTTGTATTGAACAATTTCTGCAACAAACTAAAAAAACTGTGTCTGCCTTCTTCTTTAGTCTAAATCCAATCAAGAAAGACTGAAAATGAGCTTGTGGACTGTTTCCTTAAAAGACAGTAATTGCATGTAATTCCAGCATCCTTTTATGCTCGTAACGCTTTTCTCAGCGAAAAATTCTGTTTTGAAGGCAAGCTTGTATTTAACAATTTCTGCACCAAACTCAAATAAAACTGTGTCTGCCTTATTATTTAGCCTAAATCCACTCAGGAGAGACTGAAAATAAGCTTGTGGGATGTTTCCTTAAAAGACAGTAAATGCATGTAATTCCAGTATCCTTTTATGCTCGTAACGCCTTTTCTCAGCGAGGAAATGCTGTTGTGAAGCCAAGCTTGTATTTAACAATTTCTGCACCAAACTCAAATAAAGCTGTGTCTGCCTTCTTATTTAGCTTCTAAATCTACTCGGCAGAACATATCAATGCTTGTGGGATGCTTCTTTAAAAGACAGTAAATGCATGTAATTCAAGCATCCTTTTATGCTCACAATCGCCTTTTCTCAGCGTGAAAATGCTGTTTTGAAGCCAAGCTTGTATTTAACCATGTCTGACCAAACTTTAATAAAACTGTGTCTACCTTCTTATTTAGCCTAAATCTACCCAGGAGAGACTGAAAATAAGCTTATGGATGTTTCATTAAAAGACAGTAATCCAGCAACATCCTTTTTTTTACTCGCCTTTTCTCGCTTTTTCTGTTTTGAAGCCAAGCTTGTATTTAACAATTTCTGCACCAAACTCAAATAAAACTGTGTCTGCCTTCTTATTTAGCCTAAATCCTTGTATTTAATAATTTCTGCACCAAACTCAAATAAAACTGTGTCTGCCTTCTTATTTAGCCTAAATCCACTCAGCAGAGACTGAAAATAAGCTTGTGGATGTTTCCTTTAAAAGACAGTAAATGCATGTAATTCAAGCATCCTTTATGCTCGCAATCGCTTTTCTCAGCGAGAAAATGCTGTTTTGAAGCCAAGCTTGTATTTAACAATTTCTGCACCAAACTCAAATAAAACTGTGTCTGCCTTCTTATTTAGCCTAAATCCACTCAGGAGAGACTGAAAATAAGCTTGTGGGATGTTTCCTTAAAAGACAGTAAATGCATGTAATTCAAGCATCCTTTTATGCTCGAATCACCTTTTCTCAGCGAGAAAATGCTGTTTTGAAGCCAAGCTTGTATTTAACAATTTCTGCACCAAACTCAAATAAAACTGTGTCTGCCTTCTTATTTAGCCTAAATCCACTCAGCAGAACATAAATAAGCTTGTGGGATGTTTCCTTAAAAGACAGTAAATGCATGTAATTCCAGCATCCTTTTATGTCAAAATCGCCTTTTCTCAGCGAGAAAATGCTGTTTTGAAGCCAAGCTTGTATTTAACAATTTCTGCACCAAACTCAAATAAAACTGTGTCTGCCTTCTTATTTAGCCTAAATCCACTCAGGAGAGACTGAAAATAAGCTTGTGGGATGTTTCCTTAAAAGACAGTAAATGCATGTAATTCAAGCATCCTTTTATGCTCGCAATCGCTTTTCTCAGCGAGAAAATGCTGTTTTGAAGCCAAGCTTGTATTTAACAATTTCTGCACCAAACTCAAATAAAACTGTGTCTGCCTTCTTATTTAGCCTAAATCCACCAGGAGAGACTGAAAATAAGCTTGTGGATGTTTCCTTAAAAGACAGTAAATGCATGTAATTCAAGCATCCTTTTATGCTGCAATCGCTTTTCTCAGCGAGAAAATGCTGTTTTGAAGCCAAGCTTGTATTTAACAATTTCTGCACCAAACTCAAATAAAACTGTGTCTGCCCTCTTATTTAGCCTAAATCCACCAGGAGAGACTGAAAATAAGCTTGTGGATGTTTCCTTAAAAGACAGTAAATGCATGTAATTCAAGCATCCTTTTATGCTCTAATCGCTTTTCTCAGCGAGAAAATGCTGTTTTGAAGCCAAGCTTGTATTTAACAATTTCTGCACCAAACTCAAATAAAACTGTGTCTGCCTTCTTATTTAGCCTAAATCCACTCAGCAGAACATATAAAATAAGCTTGTGGATGTTTCCTTAAAAGACAGTAAATGCATGTAATTCAAGCATCCTTTTATGCTTGCAATCGCCTTTTCTCAGCGAGAAAATGCTGTTTTGAAGCCAAGCTTGTATTTAACAATTTCTGCACCAAACTCAAATAAAACTGTGTCTGCCTTCTTATTTAGCCTAAATCCACTCAGGAGAGACTGAAAATAAGCTTGTGGGATGTTTCCTTAAAAGACAGTAAATGCATGTAATTCAAGCATCCTTTATGCTCGCAATCGCATTTTCTCAGCGAGAAAATGCTGTTTTGAAGCCAAGCTTGTATTTAACAATTTCTGCACCAAACTCAAATAAAACTGTGTCTGCCTTCTTATTTAGCCTAAATCCACTCAGCAGAGACTAAAATAAGCTTGTGGGATGTTTCTTAAAAGACAGTAAATGCATGTAATTCAAGCATCCTTTATGCTTGCAATCGCCTTTTCTCAGCGAGAAAATGCTGTTTTGAAGCCAAGCTTGTATTTAACAATTTCTGCACCAAACTCAAATAAAACTGTGTCTGCCTTCTTATTTAGCCTAAATCCACTCAGGAGAGACTGAAAATAAGCTTGTGGGATGTTTCCTTAAAAGACAGTAAATGCATGTAATTCAAGCATCCTTTTCAATTTCAATCGCTTTTCTCAGCGAGAAAATGCTGTTTTGAAGCCAAGCTTGTATTTAACAATTTCTGCACCAAACTCAAATAAAACTGTGTCTGCCTTCTTATTTAGCCTAAATCCACTCAGGAGAACTAAAATAAGCTTGTGGATGTTTCCTTAAAAGACAGTAAATGCATGTAATTCAAGCATTTTATGCTCAGAATCACCTTTTCTCAGCGAGAAAATGCTGTTTTGAAGCCAAGCTTGTATTTAACAATTTCTGCACCAAACTCAAATAAAACTGTGTCTGCCTTCTTATTTAGCCTAAATCCACTCAGCAGAACATAAAATAAGCTTGTGGGATGTTTCCTTAAAAGACAGTAAATGCATGTAATTCAAGCATCCTTTTATGCTCGTAATCGCCTTTTCTCAGCGAGAAAATGCTGTTTTGAAGCCAAGCTTGTATTTAACAATTTCTGCACCAAACTCAAATAAAACTGTGTCTGCCTTCTTATTTAGCCTAAATCCACCCAGGAGAGACTGAAAATAAGCTTGTGGGATGTTTCCTTAAAAGACAGTAAATGCATGTAATTCAAGCATCCTTTTTTTTATGTTGCAATCAACTTTTTCAGCGAGAAAATGCTGTTTTGAAGCCAAGCTTGTATTTAACAATTTCTGCACCAAACTCAAATAAAACTGTGTCTGCCTTCTAATTTAGCCTAAATCCACTCAGGAGAGACTGAAAATAAGCTTGTGGGATGTTTCAAAAGACAGTAAATGCATGTAATTCAAGCATCCTTTTATGCTCGCAATCGCCTTTTCTCAGCGAGAAAATGCTGTTTTGAAGCCAAGCTTGTATTTAACAATTTCTGCACCAAACTCAAATAAAACTGTGTCTGCCTTCTTATTTAGCCTAAATCCACTCAGCAGAGACTGAAAATAAGCTTGTGGATGTTTCCTTAAAAGACAGTAAATGCATGTAATTCAAGCATCCTTTTATGCTCGCAATCGCCTTTTCTCAGCGAGAAAATGCTGTTTTGAAGCCAAGCTTGTATTTAACAATTTCTGCACCAAACTCAAATAAAACTGTGTCTGCCTTCTTATTTAGCCTAAATATCCACTCAGGCAGAACATAAAATAAGCTTGTGGATGTTTCTTTAAAAGACAGTAAATGCATGTAATTCAAGCATCCTTTTATGCTCACAATCGCCTTTTCTCAGCGAGAAAATGCTGTTTTGAAGCCAAGCTTGTATTTAACAATTTCTGCACCAAACTCAAATAAAACTGTGTCTGCCTTCTTATTTAGCCTAAATCCACTCAGCAGAACATAAAATAAGCTTGTGGGATGTTTCATTAAAAGACAGTAAATGCATGTAATTCAACATCCTTTTTTTGCTGCAATCGCTTTTCTCAGCGAGAAAATGCTGTTTTGAAGCCAAGCTTGTATTTAACAATTTCTGCACCAAACTCAAATAAAACTGTGTCTGCCTTCTTATTTAGCCTAAATCCACTCAGGAGAGACTGAAAATAAGCTTGTGGGATGTTTCCTTAAAAGACAGTAAATGCATGTAATTCAAGCATCCCTTTTAGGAATCGCTTTTCTCAGCGAGAAAATGCTGTTTTGAAGCCAAGCTTGTATTTAACAATTTCTGCACCAAACTCAAATAAAACTGTGTCTGCCTTCTTATTTAGCCTAAATCCACTCAGCAGAACATATAAACAAGCTTGTGGGATGTTTCCTTAAAAGACAGTAAATGCATGTAATTCAAGCATCCTTTTATGCTCGTAATCGCCTTTTCTCAGCAAGAAAATGCTGTTTTGAAGCCAAGCTTGTATTTAACAATTTCTGCACCAAACTCAAATAAAACTGTGTCTGCCTTCTTATTTAGCCTAAATCCACTCAGCAGAACATATAAACAAGCTTGTGGGATGTTTCCTTAAAAGACAGTAAATGCATGTAATTCAAGCATCCTTTTATCCTCGCAATCGCCTTTTCTCAGCGAAAATGCTGTTTTGAAACCAAGCTTGTATTTAACAATTTCTGCACCAAACTCAAATAAAACTGTGTCTGCCTTCTAATTTAGCCTTTCAGAGAGACTGAAAATAAGCTTGTGGATGTTTCCTTAAAAGACAGTAAATGCATGTAATTCAAGCATCCTTTATGTAATCGCTTTTCTCAGCGAGAAAATGCTGTTTTGAAGCCAAGCTTGTATTTAACAATTTCTGCACCAAACTCAAATAAAACTGTGTCTGCCTTCTAATTTAGCCTAAATCCACTCAGAGAACTGAAAATAAGCTTGTGGGATGTTTCCTTAAAAGACAGTAAATGCATGTAATTCAAGCATCCTTTTATGCTCGCAATCGCTTTTCTCAGCGAGAAAATGCTGTTTTGAAGCAAGCTTGTATTTAACAATTTCTGCACCAAACTCAAATAAAACTGTGTCTGCCTTCTTATTTAGCCTAAATCCACTCAGGAGAGACTGAAAATAAGCTTGTGGATGTTTCCTTAAAAGACAGTAAAATGTAATTCAAGCATCCTTTTATGCTCGCAATCGCTTTTCTCAGCGAGAAAATGCTGTTTTGAAGCCAAGCTTGTATTTAACAATTTCTGCACCAAACTCAAATAAAACTGTGTCTGCCTTCTTATTTAGCCTAAATCCACTCAGGAGAGACTGAAAATAAGCTTGTGGGATGTTTCCTTAAAAGACAGTAAATGCATGTAATTCAAGCATCCTTTTATGCTCGCAATCGCTTTTCTCAGCGAGAAAATGCTGTTTTGAAGCCAAGCTTGTATTTAACAATTTCTGCACCAAACTCAAATAAAACTGTGTCTGCCTTCTTATTTAGCCTAAATCCACTCAGCAGAGACTAAAATAAGCTTGTGGGATGTTTCCTTAAAAGACAGTAAATGCATGTAATTCAAGCATCCTTTATGCTCGCAATCGCCTTTTCTCAGCGAGAAAATGCTGTTTTGAAGCCAAGCTTGTATTTAACAATTTCTGCACCAAACTCAAATAAAAACTGTGTCTGCCTTCTTATTTAGCCTAAATCCACTCAGGAGAGACTGAAAATAAGCTTGTGGGATGTTTCCTTAAAAGACAGTAAATGCATGTAATTCAAGCATCCTTTTATGCTCGCAATCGCTTTTCTCAGCGAGAAAATGCTGTTTTGAAGCCAAGCTTGTATTTAACAATTTCTGCACCAAACTCAAATAAAACTGTGTCTGCCTTCTTATTTAGCCTAAATCCACTCAGAGAGACTAAAAATAAGCTTGTGGGATGTTTCCTTAAAAGACAGTAAATGCATGTAATTCAAGCATCCTTTTATGCTCAATCGCCTTTTCTCAGCGAGAAAATGCTGTTTTGAAGCCAAGCTTGTATTTAACAATTTCTGCACCAAACTCAAATAAAACTGTGTCTGCCTTTTATTTAGCCTAAATCCACTCAGAGAGACTGAAAATAAGCTTGTGGATGTTTCCTTAAAAGACAGTAAATGCATGTATTCAAGCATCCTTTATGCTCGCAATCGCTTTTCTCAGCGAGAAAATGCTGTTTTGAAGCCAAGCTTGTATTTAACAATTTCTGCACCAAACTCAAATAAAACTGTGTCTGCCTTCTTATTTAGCCTAAATCCACTCAGGAGAGATGAAAATAAGCTTGTGGGATGTTTCCTTAAAAGACAGTAAATGCATGTAATTCAAGCATCCTTTTATGCTCGCAATCGCCTTTTCTCAGCGAAAATGCTGTTTTGAAGCCAAGCTTGTATTTAACAATTTCTGCACCAAACTCAAATAAAACTGTGTCTGCCTTCTTATTTAGCCTAAATCCACTCAGCAGAACATATGAAAATAAGCTTGTGGATGTTTCCTTAAAAGACAGTAAATGCATGTAATTCAAGCATCCTTTTATATGTCAATCGCCTTTTCTCAGCGAGAAAATGCTGTTTTGAAGCCAAGCTTGTATTTAACAATTTCTGCACCAAACTCAAATAAAACTGTGTCTGCCTTCTTATTTAGCCTAAATCCACTCAGGAGAGACTGAAAATAAGCTTTGGGATGTTTCCTTAAAAGACAGTAAATGCATGTAATTCAAGCATCCTTTTATGCTCGTAATCGCTTTTCTCAGCGAGAAAATGCTGTTTTGAAGCCAAGCTTGTATTTAACAATTTCTGCACCAAACTCAAATAAAACTGTGTCTGCCTTCTTATTTAGCCTAAATCCACTCAGAGAGACTGAAAATAAGCTTGTGGATGTTTCCTTAAAAGACAGTAAATGCATGTAATTCAAGCATTTTTATGCTTGCAATCGCTTTTCTCAGCGAGAAAATGCTGTTTTGAAGCCAAGCTTGTATTTAACAATTTCTGCACCAAACTCAAATAAAACTGTGTCTGCCTTCTTATTTAGCCTAAATCCACTCAGAGAGACTAAAATAAGCTTGTGGGATGTTTCCTTAAAAGACAGTAAATGCATGTAATTCAAGCATCCTTTTTATGCTCAATCGCCTTTTCTCAGCGAGAAAATGCTGTTTTGAAGCCAAGCTTGTATTTAACAATTTCTGCACCAAACTCAAATAAAACTGTGTCTGCCTTCTTATTTAGCCTAAATCCACTCAGAGAGACTGAAAACAAGCTTGTGGATGTTTCCTTAAAAGACAGTAAATGCATGTAATCATCCTTTTATGCTCGCAATCGCTTTTCTCAGCGAGAAAATGCTGTTTTGAAGCCAAGCTTGTATTTAACAATTTCTGCACCAAACTCAAATAAAACTGTGTCTGCCTTCTTATTTAGCCTAAATCCACTCAGAGAGACTGAAAATAAGCTTGTGGGATGTTTCCTTAAAAGACAGTAAATGCATGTAATTCAAGCATCCTTTATGCTCGCAATCGCTTTTTTCTCAGCGAGAAAATGCTGTTTTGAAGCCAAGCTTGTATTTAACAATTTCTGCACCAAACTCAAATAAAACTGTGTCTGCCTTCTAATTTAGCCTAAATCCACTCAGCAGAGACTATAAATAAGCTTGTGGATGTTTCCTTAAAAGACAGTAAATGCATGTAATTCAAGCATCCTTTTATGCTCGCAATCGCTTTTCTCAGCGAGAAAATGCTGTTTTGAAGCCAAGCTTGTATTTAACAATTTCTGCACCAAACTCAAATAAAACTGTGTCTGCCTTCTTATTTAGCCTAAATCCACTCAGAGAACTGAAAATAAGCTTGTGGATGTTTTTTAAAAGACAGTAAATGCATGTAATTCAAGCATCCTTTTATGCTCGCAATCGCTTTTCTCAGCGAGAAAATGCTGTTTTGAAGCCAAGCTTGTATTTAACAATTTCTGCACCAAACTCAAATAAAACTGTGTCTGCCTTCTTATTTAGCCTAAATCCACTCAGAGAGACTGAAAATAAGCTTGTGGATGTTTCCTTAAAAGACAGTAAATGCATGTAATTCAAGCATCCTTTTATGCTGCAATCGCTTTTTCTCAGCGAGAAAATGCTGTTTTGAAGCCAAGCTTGTATTTAACAATTTCTGCACCAAACTCAAATAAAAACTGTGTCTGCCTTCTTATTTAGCCTAAATCCACTCAGAGAGACTAAAACAAGCTTGTGGGATGTTTCCTTAAAAGACAGTAAATGCATGTAATTCAAGCATCCTTTTATGCTCGCAATCGCCTTTTCTCAGCGAGAAAATGCTGTTTTGAAGCCAAGCTTGTATTTAACAATTTCTGCACCAAACTCAAATAAAACTGTGTCTGCCTTCTTATTTAGCCTAAATCCACTCAGGAGAGACTGAAAATAAGCTTGTGGGATGTTTCCTTAAAAGACAGTAAATGCATGTAATTCAAGCATCCTTTTATGCTCGCAATCGCCTTTTCTCAGCGAGAAAATGCTGTTTTGAAGCCAAGCTTGTATTTAACAATTTCTGCACCAAACTCAAATAAAACTGTGTCTGCCTTCTTATTTAGCCTAAATCCACTCAGCAGAGAGACTGAAAATAAGCTTGTGGATGTTTCCTTAAAAGACAGTAAATGCATGTAATTCAAGCATCTTTTATGCTGAATCGCTTTTCTCAGCGAGAAAATGCTGTTTTGAAGCCAAGCTTGTATTTAACAATTTCTGCACCAAACTCAAATAAAACTGTGTCTGCCTTCTTATTTAGCCTAAATCCACTCAGCAGAGACTAAAACAAGCTTGTGGGATGTTTCCTTAAAAGACAGTAAATGCATGTAATTCAAGCATCCTTTTATGCTCGCAATCGCTTTTCTCAGCGAGAAAATGCTGTTTTGAAGCCAAGCTTGTATTTAACAATTTCTGCACCAAACTCAAATAAAACTGTGTCTGCCTTCTTATTTAGCCTAAATCCACTCAGAGAGACTGAAAATAAGCTTGTGGGATGTTTCCTTAAAAGACAGTAAATGCATGTAATTCAAGCATCCTTTTATGTCGTCAGAATCGCTTTTCTCAGCGAGAAAATGCTGTTTTGAAGCCAAGCTTGTATTTAACAATTTCTGCACCAAACTCAAATAAAACTGTGTCTGCCTTCTTATTTAGCCTAAATCCACTCAGCAGAGACTGAAAACAAGCTTGTGGGATGTTTCCTTAAAAGACAGTAAATGCATGTAATTCAAGCATCCTTTTATGCTCAGCAATCGCCTTTTTTCTCAGCGAGAAAATGCTGTTTTGAAGCCAAGCTTGTATTTAACAATTTCTGCACCAAACTCAAATAAAACTGTGTCTGCCTTCTTATTTAGCCTAAATCCACTCAGAGAGACTGAAAATAAGCTTGTGGATGTTTCCTTAAAAGACAGTAAATGCATGTAATTCAAGCATCCTTTTATGCTCGCAATCGCTTTTCTCAGCGAGAAAATGCTGTTTTGAAGCCAAGCTTGTATTTAACAATTTCTGCACCAAACTCAAATAAAACTGTGTCTGCCTTCTTATTTAGCCTAAATCCACTCAGAGAGACTGAAAATAAGCTTGTGGATGTTTCCTTAAAAGACAGTAAATGCATGTAATTCAAGCATCCTTTTATTTATGCTCGCAATCGCTTTTCTCAGCGAGAAAATGCTGTTTTGAAGCCAAGCTTGTATTTAACAATTTCTGCACCAAACTCAAATAAAACTGTGTCTGCCTTCTTATTTAGCCTAAATCCACTCAGAGAGACTGAAAAAAAAGCTTGTGGATGTTTCCTTAAAAGACAGTAAATGCATGTAATTCAAGCATCCTTTTATGCTCGCAATCGCTTTTCTCAGCGAGAAAATGCTGTTTTGAAGCCAAGCTTGTATTTAACAATTTCTGCACCAAACTCAAATAAAACTGTGTCTGCCTTCTTATTTAGCCTAAATCCACTCAGCAGAACATAAAATAAGCTTGTGGATGTTTCCTTAAAAGACAGTAAATGCATGTAATTCAAGCATCCTTTTATGCTCGCAATCGCTTTTCTCAGCGAGAAAATGCTGTTTTGAAGCCAAGCTTGTATTTAACAATTTCTGCACCAAACTCAAATAAAACTGTGTCTGCCTTCTTATTTAGCCTAAATCCACTCTCAGAGAGACTGAAAATAAGCTTGTGGGATGTTTCCTTAAAAGACAGTAAATGCATGTAATTCAAGCATCCTTTTATGCTCGCAATCGCTTTTCTCAGCGAGAAAATGCTGTTTTGAAGCCAAGCTTGTATTTAACAATTTCTGCACCAAACTCAAATAAAACTGTGTCTGCCTTCTTATTTAGCCTAAATCCACTCAGAGAGACTGAAAATAAGCTTGTGGGATGTTTCCTTAAAAGACAGTAAATGCATGTAATTCAAGCATCCTTTTATGCTCGCAATCGCAATTTTTTCTCAGCGAGAAAATGCTGTTTTGAAGCCAAGCTTGTATTTAACAATTTCTGCACCAAACTCAAATAAAACTGTGTCTGCCTTCTTATTTAGCCTAAATCCACTCAGCAGAGACATAAAATAAGCTTGTGGGATGTTTCCTTAAAAGACAGTAAATGCATGTAATTCAAGCATCCTTTTATGCTCGCAATCGCTTTTCTCAGAGAAAATGCTGTTTGAAGCAAGCTTGTATTTAACAATTTCTGCACCAAACTCAAATAAAACTGTGTCTGCCTTCTTATTTAGCCTAAATCCACTCAGAGAGACTGAAAATAAGCTTGTGGATGTTTCCTTAAAAGACAGTAAATGCATGTAATTCAAGCATCCTTTTATGCTCGCAATCGCCTTTTCTCAGCGAGAAAATGCTGTTTTGAAGCCAAGCTTGTATTTAACAATTTCTGCACCAAACTCAAATAAAACTGTGTCTGCCTTCTTATTTAGCCTAAATCCACTCAGGAGAGACTGAAAATAAGCTTTGGGATGTTTCCTTAAAAGACAGTAAATGCATGTAATTCAAGCATCCTTTTATGCTCGCAATCGCTTTTCTCAGCGAGAAAATGCTGTTTTGAAGCCAAGCTTGTATTTAACAATTTCTGCACCAAACTCAAATAAAACTGTGTCTGCCTTCTTATTTAGCCTAAATCCACTCAGCAGAACTATAAATAAGCTTGTGGATGTTTCCTTAAAAGACAGTAAATGCATGTAATTCAAGCATCCTTTTATGCTCGCAATCGCTTTTCTCAGCGAGAAAATGCTGTTTTGAAGCCAAGCTTGTATTTAACAATTTCTGCACCAAACTCAAATAAAACTGTGTCTGCCTTCTTATTTAGCCTAAATCCACTCAGCAGAGACTGAAAATAAGCTTGTGGATGTTTCCTTAAAAGACAGTAAATGCATGTAATTCAAGCATCCTTTTATGCTCGCAATCGCCTTTTCTCAGCGAGAAAATGCTGTTTTGAAGCCAAGCTTGTATTTAACAATTTCTGCACCAAACTCAAATAAAACTGTGTCTGCCTTCTTATTTAGCCTAAATCCACTCAGAGAGACTGAAAATAAGCTTGTGGGATGTTTCCTTAAAAGACAGTAAATGCATGTAATTCAAGCATCTTTTATGCTCGCAATCGCTTTTCTCAGCGAGAAAATGCTGTTTTGAAGCCAAGCTTGTATTTAACAATTTCTGCACCAAACTCAAATAAAACTGTGTCTGCCTTCTTATTTAGCCTAAATCCACTCAGAGAGAGACTGAAAATAAGCTTGTGGATGTTTCCTTAAAAGACAGTAAATGCATGTAATTCAAGCATCCTTTTATGCTCGCAATCGCTTTTCTCAGCGAGAAAATGCTGTTTTGAAGCCAAGCTTGTATTTAACAATTTCTGCACCAAACTCAAATAAAACTGTGTCTGCCTTCTTATTTAGCCTAAATCCACTCAGAGAGAACATAAAAACAAGCTTTGGGATGTTTCCTTAAAAGACAGTAAATGCATGTAATTCAAGCATCCTTTTATGCTCGCAATCGCTTTTCTCAGCGAGAAAATGCTGTTTTGAAGCCAAGCTTGTATTTAACAATTTCTGCACCAAACTCAAATAAAACTGTGTCTGCCTTCTTATTTAGCCTAAATCCACTCAGCAGAGACTGAAAATAAGCTTGTGGATGTTTCCTTAAAAGACAGTAAATGCATGTAATTCAAGCATCCTTTTTATGCTCGCAATCGCTTTTCTCAGCGAGAAAATGCTGTTTTGAAGCCAAGCTTGTATTTAACAATTTCTGCACCAAACTCAAATAAAACTGTGTCTGCCTTCTTATTTAGCCTAAATCCACTCAGAGAGACTGAAAATAAGCTTGTGGATGTTTCCTTAAAAGACAGTAAATGCATGTAATTCAAGCATCCTTTTATGCTCGCAATCGCTTTTCTCAGCGAGAAAATGCTGTTTTGAAGCCAAGCTTGTATTTAACAATTTCTGCACCAAACTCAAATAAAACTGTGTCTGCCTTCTTATTTAGCCTAAATCCACTCAGAGAACTAAAATAAGCTTGTGGGATGTTTCCTTAAAAGACAGTAAATGCATGTAATTCAAGCATCCTTTTTATGCTCGCAATCGCCTTTTCTCAGAGAAAATGCTGTTTTGAAGCCAAGCTTGTATTTAACAATTTTGCACCAAACTCAAATAAAACTGTGTCTGCCTTCTTATTTAGCCTAAATCCACTCAGAGAGACTGAAAATAAGCTTGTGGATGTTTCCTTAAAAAAGACAGTAAATGCATGTAATTCAAGCATCCTTTTTATGCTCGCAATCGCTTTTCTCAGCGAGAAAATGCTGTTTTGAAGCCAAGCTTGTATTTAACAATTTCTGCACCAAACTCAAATAAAACTGTGTCTGCCTTCTTATTTAGCCTAAATCCACTCAGAGAGACTGAAAATAAGCTTGTGGATGTTTCCTTAAAAGACAGTAAATGCATGTAATTCAAGCATCCTTTTATGCTCGCAATCGCTTTTCTCAGCGAGAAAATGCTGTTTTGAAGCCAAGCTTGTATTTAACAATTTCTGCACCAAACTCAAATAAAACTGTGTCTGCCTTCTTATTTAGCCTAAATCCACTCAGAGAGACTGAAAATAAGCTTGTGGATGTTTCCTTAAAAGACAGTAAATGCATGTAATTCAAGCATCTTTTATGCTCGCAATCGCTTTTTTTCTCAGCGAGAAAATGCTGTTTTGAAGCCAAGCTTGTATTTAACAATTTCTGCACCAAACTCAAATAAAACTGTGTCTGCCTTCTTATTTAGCCTAAATCCACTCAGCAGAACATATAAAACAAGCTTGTGGATGTTTTAAAAGACAGTAAATGCATGTAATTCAAGCATCCTTTTTATGCTCGCAATCGCCTTTTCTCAGCGAGAAAATGCTGTTTTGAAGCCAAGCTTGTATTTAACAATTTCTGCACCAAACTCAAATAAAACTGTGTCTGCCTTCTTATTTAGCCTAAATCCACTCAGAGAGACTGAAAATAAGCTTGTGGATGTTTCCTTAAAAGACAGTAAATGCATGTAATTCAAGCATCCTTTTTATCGCAATCGCCTTTTCTCAGCGAGAAAATGCTGTTTTGAAGCCAAGCTTGTATTTAACAATTTCTGCACCAAACTCAAATAAAACTGTGTCTGCCTTCTTATTTAGCCTAAATCCACTCAGCAGACTGAAAATAAGCTTGTGGGATGTTTCCTTAAAAGACAGTAAATGCATGTAATTCAAGCATCCTTTATGCTCGCAATCGCTTTTCTCAGCGAGAAAATGCTGTTTTGAAGCCAAGCTTGTATTTAACAATTTCTGCACCAAACTCAAATAAAACTGTGTCTGCCTTCTTATTTAGCCTAAATCCACTCAGAGAGACTGAAAATAAGCTTGTGGGATGTTTCCTTAAAAGACAGTAAATGCATGTAATTCAAGCATCCTTTTATGCTCGCAATCGCCTTTTCTCAGCGAGAAAATGCTGTTTTGAAGCCAAGCTTGTATTTAACAATTTCTGCACCAAACTCAAATAAAACTGTGTCTGCCTTCTTATTTAGCCTAAATCCACTCAGCAGAGACATAAAACAAGCTTTGGGATGTTTCCTTAAAAGACAGTAAATGCATGTAAAAGCATCCTTTTATGCTCTCAATCGCCTTTTCTCAGCGAGAAAATGCTGTTTTGAAGCCAAGCTTGTATTTAACAATTTCTGCACCAAACTCAAATAAAACTGTGTCTGCCTTCTTATTTAGCCTAAATCCACTCAGCAGAGACTAAAAATAAGCTTGTGGATGTTTCCTTAAAAGACAGTAAATGCATGTAATTCAAGCATCCTTTTATGCTCGCAATCGCCTTTTCTCAGCGAGAAAATGCTGTTTTGAAGCCAAGCTTGTATTTAACAATTTCTGCACCAAACTCAAATAAAACTGTGTCTGCCTTCTTATTTAGCCTAAATCCACTCAGAGAGACTGAAAATAAGCTTTGTGGATGTTTCCTTAAAAGACAGTAAATGCATGTAATTCAAGCATCCTTTTTATGCTCGCAATCGCCTTTTCTCAGCGAGAAAATGCTGTTTTGAAGCCAAGCTTGTATTTAACAATTTCTGCACCAAACTCAAATAACTGTGTCTGCCTTCTTATTTAGCCTAAATCCACTCAGAGAACTGAAAATAAGCTTGTGGGATGTTTCCTTAAAAGACAGTAAATGCATGTAATTCAAGCATCCTTTTATGCTCGCAATCGGATTTTTTCTCGAGAAAATGCTGTTTTGAAGCCAAGCTTGTATTTAACAATTTCTGCACCAAACTCAAATAAAACTGTGTCTGCTTCTTCTTATTTAGCCTAAATCCACTCAGAGAGACTGAAAATAAGCTTGTGGGATGTTTCCTTAAAAGACAGTAAATGCATGTAATTCAAGCATCCTTTTTATGCTCGCAATCGCCTTTTCTCAGCGAGAAAATGCTGTTTTGAAGCCAAGCTTGTATTTAACAATTTCTGCACCAAACTCAAATAAAACTGTGTCTGCCTTCTTATTTAGCCTAAATCCACTCAGAGAGACTAAAATAAGCTTGTGGGATGTTTCCTTAAAAGACAGTAAATGCATGTAATTCAGCATCCTTTTATGCTCGCAATCGCCTTTTCTCAGCGAGAAAATGCTGTTTTGAAGCCAAGCTTGTATTTAACAATTTCTGCACCAAACTCAAATAAAACTGTGTCTGCCTTCTTATTTAGCCTAAATCCACTCAGCAGAACATAAAATAAGCTTGTGGATGTTTCCTTAAAAGACAGTAAATGCATGTAATTCAAGCATCCTTTTATGCTCGCAATCGCTTTTTCTCAGCGAGAAAATGCTGTTTTGAAGCCAAGCTTGTATTTAACAATTTCTGCACCAAACTCAAATAAAACTGTGTCTGCCTCTCTTATTTAGCCTAAATCCACTCAGAGAGACTGAAAATAAGCTTTGGGATGTTTCCTTAAAAGACAGTAAATGCATGTAATTCAAGCATCCTTTTATGCTCTGTCAATCGCTTTTCTCAGCGAGAAAATGCTGTTTTGAAGCCAAGCTTGTATTTAACAATTTCTGCACCAAACTCAAATAAAACTGTGTCTGCCTTCTTATTTAGCCTAAATCCACTCAGAGAGACTGAAAATAAGCTTGTGGATGTTTCCTTAAAAGACAGTAAATGCATGTAATTCAAGCATCCTTTTATGCTCGCAATCGCCTTTTCTCAGCGAGAAAATGCTGTTTTGAAGCCAAGCTTGTATTTAACAATTTCTGCACCAAACTCAAATAAAACTGTGTCTGCCTTCTTATTTAGCCTAAATCCACTCAGAGAGACTGAAAATAAGCTTGTGGGATGTTTCCTTAAAAGACAGTAAATGCATGTAATTCAAGCATCCTTTTATGCTCGCAATCGCTTTTCTCAGCGAGAAAATGCTGTTTTGAAGCCAAGCTTGTATTTAACAATTTCTGCACCAAACTCAAATAAAACTGTGTCTGCCTTCTTATTTAGCCTAAATCCACTCAGAGAGACTGAAAATAAGCTTGTGGATGTTTCCTTAAAAGACAGTAAATGCATGTAATTCAAGCATCCTTTATGCTCGCAATCGCTTTTTCTCAGCGAGAAAATGCTGTTTTGAAGCCAAGCTTGTATTTAACAATTTCTGCACCAAACTCAAATAAAACTGTGTCTGCCTTCTTATTTAGCCTAAATCCACTCAGAGAGACTGAAAATAAGCTTGTGGGATGTTTCCTTAAAAGACAGTAAATGCATGTAATTCAAGCATCCTTTTATGCTCGCAATCGCCTTTTCTCAGCGAGAAAATGCTGTTTTGAAGCCAAGCTTGTATTTAACAATTTCTGCACCAAACTCAAATAAAACTGTGTCTGCCTTCTTATTTAGCCTAAATCCACTCAGCAGATATGAAAATAAGCTTGTGGGATGTTTCCTTAAAAGACAGTAAATGCATGTAATTCAAGCATCCTTTTATGCTCGCAATCGCCTTTTCTCAGCGAGAAAATGCTGTTTTGAAGCCAAGCTTGTATTTAACAATTTCTGCACCAAACTCAAATAAAACTGTGTCTGCCTTCTTATTTAGCCTAAATCCACTCAGAGAGACTGAAAATAAGCTTGTGGATGTTTTTTAAAAGACAGTAAATGCATGTAATTCAAGCATCCTTTTATGCTCGCAATCGCTTTTTTTCTCAGAGAAAATGCTGTTTTGAAGCCAAGCTTGTATTTAACAATTTCTGCACCAAACTCAAATAAAACTGTGTCTGCCTTCTTATTTAGCCTAAATCCACTCAGCAGAACTAAAATAAGCTTGTGGATGTTTCCTTAAAAGACAGTAAATGCATGTAATTCAAGCATCCTTTTATGCTCGCAATCGCTTTTCTCAGCGAGAAAATGCTGTTTTGAAGCCAAGCTTGTATTTAACAATTTCTGCACCAAACTCAAATAAAACTGTGTCTGCCTTCTTATTTAGCCTAAATCCACTCAGCAGAAGACTAAAACAAGCTTGTGGATGTTTCCTTAAAAGACAGTAAATGCATGTAATTCAAGCATCTTTTTTATGCTCAGAATCGCTTTTCTCAGCGAGAAAATGCTGTTTTGAAGCCAAGCTTGTATTTAACAATTTCTGCACCAAACTCAAATAAAACTGTGTCTGCCTTCTTATTTAGCCTAAATCCACTCAGAGAGAGACTGAAAATAAGCTTTGTGGATGTTTCCTTAAAAAAGACAGTAATGCATGCATCCTTTTATGCTCGCAATCGCTTTTCTCAGCGAGAAAATGCTGTTTTGAAGCCAAGCTTGTATTTAACAATTTCTGCACCAAACTCAAATAAAACTGTGTCTGCCTTCTTATTTAGCCTAAATCCACTCAGAGAGACTGAAAATAAGCTTGTGGGATGTTTCCTTAAAAGACAGTAAATGCATGTAATTCAAGCATCCTTTTATGCTCGCAATCGCTTTTCTCAGCGAGAAAATGCTGTTTTGAAGCCAAGCTTGTATTTAACAATTTCTGCACCAAACTCAAATAAAACTGTGTCTGCTTCTTATTTAGCCTAAATCCACTCAGGAGAGACTGAAAATAAGCTTGTGGATGTTTCCTTAAAAGACAGTAAATGCATGTAATTCAAGCATCCTTTTATGCTCGCAATCGCTTTTCTCAGCGAGAAAATGCTGTTTTGAAGCCAAGCTTGTATTTAACAATTTCTGCACCAAACTCAAATAAAACTGTGTCTGCCTTCTTATTTAGCCTAAATCCACTCAGAGAGACTGAAAATAAGCTTGTGGATGTTTCCTTAAAAGACAGTAAATGCATGTAATTCAAGCATCCTTTTATGCTCGCAATCGCCTTTTCTCAGCGAGAAAATGCTGTTTTGAAGCCAAGCTTGTATTTAACAATTTCTGCACCAAACTCAAATAAAACTGTGTCTGCCTTCTTATTTAGCCTAAATCCACTCAGAGAGAACTGAAAATAAGCTTGTGGATGTTTCCTTAAAAGACAGTAAATGCATGTAATTCAAGCATCCATTTTATGAATCGCCTTTTCTCAGCGAGAAAATGCTGTTTTGAAGCCAAGCTTGTATTTAACAATTTCTGCACCAAACTCAAATAAAACTGTGTCTGCCTTCTTATTTAGCCTAAATCCACTCAGCAGAACATAAAATAAGCTTGTGGGATGTTTCCTTAAAAGACAGTAAATGCATGTAATCAAGCATCTTTAAGCATCCTTTTATGTTTTCGCAATTTTTCTCAGCGAGAAAATGCTGTTTTGAAGCCAAGCTTGTATTTAACAATTTCTGCACCAAACTCAAATAAAACTGTGTCTGCCTTCTTATTTAGCCTAAATCCACTCAGAGAGACTGAAAATAAGCTTGTGGATGTTTCTTAAAAGACAGTAAATGCATGTAATTCAAGCATCCTTTTATGCTCGCAATCGCCTTTTCTCAGCGAGAAAATGCTGTTTTGAAGCCAAGCTTGTATTTAACAATTTCTGCACCAAACTCAAATAAAACTGTGTCTGCCTTCTTATTTAGCCTAAATCCACTCAGCAGAGACTGAAAATAAGCTTGTGGGATGTTTCCTTAAAAGACAGTAAATGCATGTAATTCAAGCATCCTTTTATGCTCGCAATCGCCTTTTCTCAGAGAAAATGCTGTTTTGAAGCCAAGCTTGTATTTAACAATTTCTGCACCAAACTCAAATAAAACTGTGTCTGCCTTCTTATTTAGCCTAAATCCACTCAGAGAGACTGAAAATAAGCTTGTGGGATGTTTCCTTAAAAGACAGTAAATGCATGTAATTCAAGCATCCTTTTTTGCTCGCAATCGCCTTTTCTCAGCGAGAAAATGCTGTTTTGAAGCCAAGCTTGTATTTGAACAATTTCTGCACCAAACTCAAATAAAACTGTGTCTGCCTTCTTATTTAGCCTAAATCCACTCAGCAGAGACTGAAATGAAAACTTAAAAGACTTGTGGATGCATCCTTTTAAAAGACAGAAAATGCTGTTTTAAATGCATGTAATTCAAACTCAAATCTGTGTCTGCCTTTATGCCTCGCAACATGTAATTCAAGCATCCTTTTATGCTCGCAATTCGCTTTCTTTTCTCAGCTTGTTTTTAACAAGAAAAAGACAAAATGCTGTTTTGAAGCCTTTTCTCAGCGAGAAAATGCTGTTTTGTATTTAACAATTTCTGCACCAAACTCAAATAAAACTGTGTCTGCCTTCTTATTTAGCCTAAATCCACTCAGCAGAGACTGAAAATAAGCTTGTGGATGTTTCCTTAAAAGACAGTAAATGCATGTAATTCAAGCATCCTTTTATGCTCGCAATCGCTCTTTTCTCAGCGAAAATGCTGTTTTGAAGCCAAGCTTGTATTTGAACAATTTCTGCACCAAACTCAAATAAAACTGTGTCTGCCTTCTTATTTAGCCTAAATCCACAGCAGAGAGACTGAAAATAAGCTTGTGGGATGTTTTAAAAGACAGTAAATGCATGTAATTCAAGCATCCTTTTTATCGCAATCGCTTTTTCTCAGCGAGAAAATGCTGTTTTGAAGCCAAGCTTGTATTTAACAATTTCTGCACCAAACTCAAATAAAACTGTGTCTGCCTTCTTATTTAGCCTAAATCCACTCAGAGACTGAAAATAAGCTTGTGGATGTTTCCTTAAAAGACAGTAAATGCATGTAATTCAAGCATCCTTTTATAAAATCTCGCAATCGCTTTTCTCAGCGAGAAAATGCTGTTTTGAAGCCAAGCTTGTATTTAACAATTTCTGCACCAAACTCAAATAAAACTGTGTCTGCCTTCTTATTTAGCCTAAATCCACTCAGCAGAGAGACTGAAAATAAGCTTGTGGATGTTTCCTTAAAAGACAGTAAATGCATGTAATTCAAGCATCTTTTTTATGCTCGCAATCGCCTTTTCTCAGCGAGAAAATGTTTTGAAGCCAAGCTTGTATTTAACAATTTCTGCACCAAACTCAAATAAAACTGTGTCTGCCTTCTTATTTAGCCTAAATCCACTCAGAGAGACTAAAATAAGCTTGTGGATGTTTCCTTAAAAGACAGTAAATGCATGTAATTCAAGCATCCTTTTTTATGCTCGCAATCGCCTTTTCTCAGCGAAATGCTGTTTTGAAGCCAAGCTTGTATTGAACAATTTCTGCACCAAACTCAAATAAAACTGTGTCTGCCTTCTTATTTAGCCTAAATCCACTCAGAGAGACTAAAATAAGCTTGTGGGATGTTTCCTTAAAAGACAGTAAATGCATGTAATTCAAGCATCCTTTTATTTATGCTCGAAAATCGCTTTTCTCAGAGAAAATGCTGTTTTGAAGCAAATAAAAGCTTGTATTTAACAATTTCTGCACCAAACTCAAATAAAACTGTGTCTGCCTTCTTATTTAGCCTAAATCCACTCAGAGAGACTGAAAATAAGCTTTGTGGATGTTTCCTTAAAAGACAGTAAATGCATGTAATTCAAGCATCCTTTTATGCTCGCAATCGCCTTTTCTCAGCGAGAAAATGCTGTTTTGAAGCCAAGCTTGTATTGAACAATTTCTGCACCAAACTCAAATAAAACTGTGTCTGCCTTCTTATTTAGCCTAAATCCACTCAGAGAGACTGAAAAAAAATAAGTGTGTGGGATGTTTCCTTAAAAGACAGTAAATGCATGTAATTCAAGCATCCTTTTTATGCTCGCAATCGCCTTTTCTCAGCGAGAAAATGCTGTTTTGAAGCCAAGCTTGTATTTAACAATTTCTGCACCAAACTCAAATAAAACTGTGTCTGCCTTCTTATTTAGCCTAAATCCACTCAGCAGAGATAAAAAAACAAGCTTGTGGGATGTTTTAAAAGACAGTAAATGCATGTAATTCAAGCATCTTTTATGCTCGCAATCGCTTTTCTCAGCGAGAAAATGCTGTTTTGAAGCCAAGCTTGTATTGAACAATTTCTGCACCAAACTCAAATAAAACTGTGTCTGCCTTCTTATTTAGCCTAAATCCACTCAGCAGAGACTGAAAATAAGCTTGTGGGATGTTTCCTTAAAAGACAGTAAATGCATGTAATTCAAGCATCCTTTTTTATGCTCGCAATCGCCTTTTCTCAGCGAGAAAATGCTGTTTTGAAGCCAAGCTTGTATTATTTGAACAATTTCTGCACCAAACTCAAATAAAACTGTGTCTGCTTCTTATTTAGCCTAAATCCACTCAGCAGAGACTGAAAAAACAAGCTTGTGGATGTTTCCTTAAAAGACAGTAAATGCATGTAATTCAAGCATCCTTTTTATTCTCGCAATCGCTTTTCTCAGCGAGAAAATGCTGTTTTGAAGCCAAGCTTGTATTTAACAATTTCTGCACCAAACTCAAATAAAACTGTGTCTGCCTTCTTATTTAGCCTAAATCCACTCAGAGAGACTGAAAATAAGCTTGTGGATGTTTCCTTAAAAGACAGTAAATGCATGTAATTCAAGCATCCTTTTTTATGCTTGCAATCGCTTTTCTCAGCGAGAAAATGCTGTTTTGAAGCCAAGCTTGTATTGAACAATTTCTGCACCAAACTCAAATAAAACTGTGTCTGCCTTCTTATTTAGCCTAAATCCACTCAGCAGAACTGAAAATAAGCTTGTGGGATGTTTCCTTAAAAGACAGTAAATGCATGTAATTCAAGCATCCTTTTATGCTCGCAAGCAATCGCTTTTTTTCTCAGCGAGAAAATGCTGTTTTGAAGCCAAGCTTGTATTTAACAATTTCTGCACCAAACTCAAATAAAACTGTGTCTGCCTTCTTATTTAGCCTAAATCCACCAGAAGAACTCCAGCTTGTGGATGTTTCCTTAAAAGACAGTAAACATGTAAAAATAAGCTTTTTGTGAAAATGTTTGAAGCAAAGCTTGTATTTAAAAGACAGTAAATGCATGTAATTCAAGCATCCTTTTTAAATGCATGTAATTCAAGCATCCTTTTAATCGCTTTTTCTCAGAGAAAATGCTGTTTTGAAGCCAAGCTTGTATTGAACAATTTCTGCACCAAACTCAAATAAAACTGTGTCTGCCTTCTTATTTAGCCTAAATCCACTCAGCAGAGACTAAAATAAGCTTGTGGATGTTTCCTTAAAAGACAGTAAATGCATGTAATTCAAGCATCCTTTTATGCTCGCAATCGCCTTTTCTCAGCGAGAAAATGCTGTTTTGAAGCCAAGCTTGTATTTAACAATTTCTGCACCAAACTCAAATAAAACTGTGTCTGCCTTCTTATTTAGCCTAAATCCACTCAGAGAGACTGAAAATAAGCTTGTGGATGTTTCCTTAAAAGACAGTAAATGCATGTAATTCAAGCATCCTTTTTTATGCTCGCAATCGCCTTTTCTCAGCGAGAAAATGCTGTTTTGAAGCCAAGCTTGTATTTAACAATTTCTGCACCAAACTCAAATAAAACTGTGTCTGTCTTCTTATTTATTTAGCCTAAATCCACTCAGCAGAACTAAAACAAGCTTTGTGGATGTTTCCTTAAAAGACAGTAAATGCATGTAATTCAAGCATCCTTTTTATGCAATCGCCTTTTCTCAGCGAGAAAATGCTGTTTTGAAGCCAAGCTTGTATTTAACAATTTCTGCACCAAACTCAAATAAAACTGTGTCTGCCTTCTTATTTAGCCTAAATCCACTCAGCAGAGACTGAAAATAAGCTTGTGGGATGTTTCCTTAAAAGACAGTAAATGCATGTAATTCAAGCATCCTTTTTATGCTCGCAATCGCCTTTTCTCAGCGAGAAAATGCTGTTTTGAAGCCAAGCTTGTATTTAACAATTTCTGCACCAAACTCAAATAAAACTGTGTCTGCCTTCTTATTTAGCCTAAATCCACTCAGCAGAGATAAAATAAGCTTGTGGGATGTTTCCTTAAAAGACAGTAAATGCATGTAATTCAAGCATCCTTTTTATCTCGCAATCGCTTTTCTCAGCGAGAAAATGCTGTTTTGAAGCCAAGCTTGTATTGAACAATTTCTGCACCAAACTCAAATAAAACTGTGTCTGCCTTCTTATTTAGCCTAAATCCACTCAGCAGAGAACATAAAATAAGCTTGTGGATGTTTCCTTAAAAGACAGTAAATGCATGTAATTCAAGCATCCTTTTATGCTCGTAATCGCATCCTTTTTTTCTCAGCTTTTCTCAGAGAAAATGCTGTTTTGAAGCCAATTGTTGTTTAACAATTTCTGCACCAAACTCAAATAAAACTGTGTCTTCTTTATTTAGCCTAAATCCACTCAGCAGAGACTGAAAATAAGCTTGTGGGATGTTTCTTAAAAGACTTAAAAGACAGTAAATGCATGTAATTCAAGCATCCTTTTATGCTCGCAATCGCTTTTCTCAGCGAGAAAATGCTGTTTTGAAGCCAAGCTTGTATTGAACAATTTCTGCACCAAACTCAAATAAAACTGTGTCTGCCTTCTTATTTAGCCTAAATCCACTCAGCAGAGACTATAAAATAAGCTTGTGGATGTTTCCTTAAAAGACAGTAAATGCATGTAATTCAAGCATCCTTTTATGCTCGCAATCGCTTTTTTTCTCAGCGAGAAAATGCTGTTTTGAAGCCAAGCTTGTATTGAACAATTTCTGCACCAAACTCAAATAAAACTGTGTCTGCCTTCTTATTTAGCCTAAATCCACTCAGAGAGACTGAAAATAAGCTTGTGGATGTTTCTAAAAGACAGTAAATGCATGTAATTCAAGCATCCTTTTATCGCAATCGCTTTTTTCTCAGCGAGAAAATGCTGTTTTGAAGCCAAGCTTGTATTGAACAATTTCTGCACCAAACTCAAATAAAACTGTGTCTGCCTTCTTATTTAGCCTAAATCCACTCAGCAGAACTGAAAAAATAAGCTTGTGGATGTTTCCTTAAAAGACAGTAAATGCATGTAATTCAAGCATCCTTTTATGCTCAAGCATGCAATCGCTTTTCTCAGCGAGAAAAAAATGCTTTTGAAGCCAAGCTTGCTTGTATTGAACAATTTCTGCACCAAACTAAAACTGTGTCTGCCTTCTTATTTAGCCTAAATCCACTCAGAGAGACTGAAAATAAGCTTGTGGATGTTTCCTTAAAAGACAGTAAATGCATGTAATTCAAGCATCCTTTTATGCTCGCAATCGCCTTTTCTCAGCGAGAAAATGCTGTTTTGAAGCCAAGCTTGTATTTGAACAATTTCTGCACCAAACTCAAATAAAACTGTGTCTGCCTTCTTATTTAGCCTAAATCCACTCAGCCTTTAAAGAGACTAAAACAAGCTTGTGGATGTTTCCTTAAAAGACAGTAAATGCATGTAATTCAAGCATCCTTTTATGCTCGCAATCGCTTTTCTCAGCGAGAAAATGCTGTTTTGAAGCCAAGCTTGTATTGAACAATTTCTGCACCAAACTCAAATAAAACTGTGTCTGCCTTCTTATTTAGCCTAAATCCACTCAGAGAGATATGAAAATAAGCTTGTGGGATGTTTCCTTAAAAGACAGTAAATGCATGTAATTCAAGCATCCTTTTTATGCTCGCAATCGCCTTTTCTCAGAGAAAATGCTGTTTTGAAGCCAAGCTTGTATTTAACAATTTCTGCACCAAACTCAAATAAAACTGTGTCTGCCTTCTTATTTAGCCTAAATCCACTCAGCAGAACTGAAAATAAGCTTGTGGATGTTTCCTTTAAAAGACAGTAAATGCATGTAATTCAAGCATCCTTTTATGTCGCAATCGCCTTTTCTCAGCGAGAAAATGCTGTTTTGAAGCCAAGCTTGTATTGAACAATTTCTGCACCAAACTCAAATAAAACTGTGTCTGCCTTCTTATTTAGCCTAAATCCACTCAGCAGAACTAAAATAAGCTTGTGGATGTTTCCTTAAAAGACAGTAAATGCATGTAATTCAAGCATCCTTTTATTTGCAATCGCTTTTTTTTCTCAGCGAAAATGCTGTTTTGAAGCCAAGCTTGTATTGAACAATTTCTGCACCAAACTCAAATAAAACTGTGTCTGCCTTCTTATTTAGCCTAAATCCACTCAGAGAGACTGAAAATAAGCTTGTGGATGTTTCCTTAAAAGACAGTAAATGCATGTAATTCAAGCATCCTTTTTATTTTATGCTCGCAATCGCCTTTTCTCAGCGAGAAAATGCTGTTTTGAAGCTCAGCGAGAAAAAGCTTGTATTTGAACAATTTCGCACCAAACTCAAATAAAACTGTGTCTGCCTTCTTATTTAGCCTAAATCCACTCAGCAGAAGAGATGAAAACAAGCTTGTGGATGTTTCCTTAAAAGACAGTAAATGCATGTAATTCAAGCATCCATTTTTATGCTCGCAATCGCTTTTCTCAGCGAGAAAATGCTGTTTTGAAGCCAAGCTTGTATTTAACAATTTCTGCACCAAACTCAAATAAAACTGTGTCTGCCTTCTTATTTAGCCTAAATCCACTCAGCAGAGAGACTAAAATAAGCTTGTGGATGTTTCCTTAAAAGACAGTAAATGCATGTAATTCAAGCATCCTTTTATGCTCGCAATCGCTTTTTTTCTCAGCGAGAAAATGCTGTTTTGAAGCCAAGCTTGTATTGAACAATTTCTGCACCAAACTCAAATAAAACTGTGTCTGCCTTCTTATTTAGCCTAAATCCACTCAGCAGAGACTGAAAATAAGCTTGTGGGATGTTTCCTTAAAAGACAGTAAAGCATGTAATTCAAGCATCCTTTATGCTCGCAATCGCTTTTCTCAGCGAGAAAATGCTGTTTTGAAGCCAAGCTTGTATTTGAACAATTTCTGCACCAAACTCAAATAAAACTGTGTCTGCCTTCTTATTTAGCCTAAATCCACTCAGAGAGACTGAAAATAAGCTTGTGGATGTTTCCTTAAAAGACAGTAAATGCATGTAATTCAAGCATCCTTTTTATGCTCGCAATCGCCTTTTCTCAGCGAGAAAATGCTGTTTTGAAGCCAAGCTTGTATTTGAACAATTTCTGCACCAAACTCAAATAAAACTGTGTCTGCCTTCTTATTTAGCCTAAATCCACTCAGCAGAACTAAAATAAGCTTGTGGATGTTTCCTTAAAAGACAGTAAATGCATGTAATTCAAGCATCCTTTTTTATGCTCGCAATCGCTTTTTCTCAGCGAGAAAATGCTGTTTTGAAGCCAAGCTTGTATTGAACAATTTCTGCACCAAACTCAAATAAAACTGTGTCTGCCTTCTTATTTAGCCTAAATCCACTCAGCAGAGACTGAAAATAAGCTTGTGGGATGTTTCCTTAAAAGACAGTAAATGCATGTAATTCAAGCATCCTTTTATGCTCGCAATCGCTTTTCTCAGCGAGAAAATGCTGTTTTGAAGCCAAGCTTGTATTGAACAATTTCTGCACCAAACTCAAATAAAACTGTGTCTGCCTTCTCTTATTTAGCCTAAATCCACTCAGCAGAGACTGAAAATAAGCTTGTGGGATGTTTCCTTAAAAGACAGTAAATGCATGTAATTCAAGCATCCTTTTATGCTCGCAATCGCTTTTTTCTCAGCGAGAAAATGCTGTTTTGAAGCCAAGCTTGTATTGAACAATTTCTGCACCAAACTCAAATAAAACTGTGTCTGCCTTCTTATTTAGCCTAAATCCACTCAGCAGAGACTGAAAATAAGCTTGTGGGATGTTTCCTTAAAAGACAGTAAATGCATGTAATTCAAGCATCCATCCTTTATGCTCGCAGAATCAATTTTTCTCAGCGAGAAAATGCTGTTTTGAAGCCAAGCTTGTATTTAACAATTTCTGCACCAAACTCAAATAAAACTGTGTCTGCCTTCTTATTTAGCCTAAATCCACTCAGCAGAAGAGACATAAAACAAGCTTGTGGATGTTTCCTTAAAAGACAGTAAATGCATGTAATTCAAGCATCCTTTTTATGCTCAGCAAATCGCTTTTCTCAGCGAGAAAATGCTGTTTTGAAGCCAAGCTTGTATTTAACAATTTCTGCACCAAACTCAAATAAAACTGTGTCTGCCTTCTTATTTAGCCTAAATCCACTCAGCAGAACTAAAATAAGCTTGTGGATGTTTCCTTAAAAGACAGTAAATGCATGTAATTCAAGCATCCTTTTATGCTCGCAATCGCTTTTCTCAGCGAGAAAATGCTGTTTTGAAGCCAAGCTTGTATTTAACAATTTCTGCACCAAACTCAAATAAAACTGTGTCTGCCTTCTTATTTAGCCTAAATCCACTCAGCAGAGACTGAAAATAAGCTTGTGGATGTTTCCTTAAAAGACAGTAAATGCATGTAATTCAAGCATCCTTTTATATCGCAATCGCCTTTTCTCAGCGAGAAAATGCTGTTTTGAAGCCAAGCTTGTATTTAACAATTTCTGCACCAAACTCAAATAAAACTGTGTCTGCCTTCTTATTTAGCCTAAATCCACTCTCAGAGACTGAAAATAAGCTTGTGGGATGTTTCCTTAAAAGACAGTAAATGCATGTAATTCAAGCATCCTTTTATGCTCGCAATCGCTTTTCTCAGCGAGAAAATGCTGTTTTGAAGCCAAGCTTGTATTTAACAATTTCTGCACCAAACTCAAATAAAACTGTGTCTGCCTTCTTATTTAGCCTAAATCCACTCAGAGAACATGAAAATAAGCTTGTGGATGTTTCCTTAAAAGACAGTAAATGCATGAATTCAAGCATCTTTTATGCTCGCAATCGCTTTTCTCAGCGAGAAAATGCTGTTTTGAAGCCAAGCTTGTATTTAACATGCTGTTTTGAAGCCAAGCTTGTATTTAACAATTTCTGCACCAAACTCAAATAAAACTGTGTCTGCCTTCTTATTTAGCCTAAATCCACTCAGCAGAGACTGAAAATAAGCTTGTGGATGTTTCCTTAAAAGACAGTAAATGCATGTAATTCAAGCATCCTTTTTTATGCTCAGAATCGCTTTTCTCAGCGAGAAAATGCTGTTTTGAAGCCAAGCTTGTATTTAACAATTTCTGCACCAAACTCAAATAAAACTGTGTCTGCCTTCTTATTTAGCCTAAATCCACTCAGCAGAACTATAAAATAAGCTTGTGGGATGTTTCCTTAAAAGACAGTAAATGCATGTAATTCAAGCATCCTTTTATGCTCGCAATCGCCTTTTCTCAGCGAGAAAATGCTGTTTTGAAGCCAAGCTTGTATTTAACAATTTCTGCACCAAACTCAAATAAAACTGTGTCTGCCTTCTTATTTAGCCTAAATCCACTCAGCAGAGACTGAAAATAAGCTTGTGGATGTTTCCTTAAAAGACAGTAAATGCATGTAATTCAAGCATCCTTTTTATGCTCGCAATCGCCTTTTCTCAGCGAGAAAATGCTGTTTTGAAGCCAAGCTTGTATTTAACAATTTCTGCACCAAACTCAAATAAAACTGTGTCTGCCTTCTTATTTAGCCTAAATCCACTCAGAAGAGACTGAAAATAAGCTTGTGGGATGTTTCCTTAAAAGACAGTAAATGCATGTAATTCAAGCATCCTTTTATGCTCGCAATCGCTTTTTTTCTCAGAGAAAATGCTGTTTTGAAGCCAAGCTTGTATTTAACAATTTCTGCACCAAACTCAAATAAAACTGTGTCTGCCTTCTTATTTAGCCTAAATCCACTCAGAGACTGAAAATAAGCTTGTGGGATGTTTCCTTAAAAGACAGTAAATGCATGTAATTCAAGATCTTTTATGCATTTCGCAATCGCTTTTCTCAGCGAGAAAATGCTGTTTTGAAGCCAAGCTTGTATTTAACAATTTCTGCACCAAACTCAAATAAAACTGTGTCTGCCTTCTTATTTAGCCTAAATCCACTCAGCAGAGACTAAAATAAGCTTGTGGGATGTTTCCTTAAAAGACAGTAAATGCATGTAATTCAAGCATCCTTTTATGCTCGCAATCGCTTTTCTCAGCGAGAAAATGCTGTTTTTGAAGCCAAGCTTGTATTTAACAATTTCTGCACCAAACTCAAATAAAACTGTGTCTGCCTTCTTATTTAGCCTAAATCCACTCAGCAGAGAGACTGAAAATAAGCTTGTGGATGTTTCCTTAAAAGACAGTAAATGCATGTAATTCAAGCATCCTTTTATGCTCGCAATCGCCTTTTCTCAGCGAGAAAATGCTGTTTTGAAGCCAAGCTTGTATTTAACAATTTCTGCACCAAACTCAAATAAAACTGTGTCTGCCTTCTTATTTAGCCTAAATCCACTCAGCAGAGACTGAAAATAAGCTTGTGGGATGTTTCCTTAAAAGACAGTAAATGCATGTAATTCAAGCATCTTTTATTATGCAATCGCTTTTCTCAGCGAGAAAATGCTGTTTTGAAGCCAAGCTTGTATTTGAACAATTTCTGCACCAAACTCAAATAAAACTGTGTCTGCCTTCTTATTTAGCCTAAATCCACTCAGCAGAACATGAAACAAGCTTGTGGGATGTTTCCTTAAAAGACAGTAAATGCATGTAATTCAAGCATCCTTTTTATGCTCGCAATCGCCTTTTCTCAGCGAGAAAATGCTGTTTTGAAGCCAAGCTTGTATTTAACAATTTCTGCACCAAACTCAAATAAAACTGTGTCTGCCTTCTTATTTAGCCTAAATCCACTCAGCAGAGACTGAAAATAAGCTTGTGGATGTTTCCTTAAAAGACAGTAAATGCATGTAATTCAAGCATCCTTTTTATGCTCGCAATCGCCTTTTCTCAGCGAGAAAATGCTGTTTTGAAGCCAAGCTTGTATTTAACAATTTCTGCACCAAACTCAAATAAAACTGTGTCTGCCTTCTTATTTAGCCTAAATCCACTCAGCAGAGACTGAAAATAAGCTTGTGGATGTTTCCTTAAAAGACAGTAAATGCATGTAATTCAAGCATCTTTTTATTTTCGCAATAATCGCTTTTCTCAGCGAGAAAATGCTGTTTTGAAGCCAAGCTTGTATTTGAACAATTTCTGCACCAAACTCAAATAAAACTGTGTCTGCCTTCTTATTTAGCCTAAATCCACTCAGCAGAGAGATATGAAAACAAGCTTGTGGATGTTTCCTTAAAAGACAGTAAATGCATGTAATTCAAGCATCCTTTTATGCTCGCAATCGCCTTTTCTCAGCGAGAAAATGCTGTTTTGAAGCCAAGCTTGTATTTAACAATTTCTGCACCAAACTCAAAATAAAACTGTGTCTGCCTTCTTATTTAGCCTAAATCCACTCAGAGAGACTGAAAATAAGCTTGTGGATGTTTCCTTAAAAGACAGTAAATGCATGTAATTCAAGCATCCTTTTATGCTCGCAATCGCCTTTTCTCAGCGAGAAAATGCTGTTTTGAAGCCAAGCTTGTATTTAACAATTTCTGCACCAAACTCAAATAAAACTGTGTCTGCCTTCTTATTTAGCCTAAATCCACTCTCAGAGAACTGAAAAACAAGCTTGTGGATGTTTCCTTAAAAGACAGTAAATGCATGTAATTCAAGCATCCTTTTATGCTCGCAATCGCCTTTTCTCAGCGAGAAAATGCTGTTTTGAAGCCAAGCTTGTATTTAACAATTTCTGCACCAAACTCAAATAAAACTGTGTCTGCCTTCTTATTTAGCCTAAATCCACTCAGCAGAACATAAAACAAGCTTGTGGATGTTTCCTTAAAAGACAGTAAATGCATGTAATTCAAGCATCCTTTTATGCTCGCAATCGCCTTTTCTCAGCGAGAAAATGCTGTTTTGAAGCCAAGCTTGTATTTAACAATTTCTGCACCAAACTCAAATAAAACTGTGTCTGCCTTCTTATTTAGCCTAAATCCACTCAGAGAGACTGAAAATAAGCTTGTGGGATGTTTCCTTAAAAGACAGTAAATGCATGTAATTCAAGCATCTTTATGCTTTTTTCTAATGCAGAATGCTTTTGAATAAGCTTGGAGCAGAAATTGTTCTATTGAAATAAAGTCAAATAAAACTGTGTCTGCCTCTTATTTAGCGAACGCCTGTAGAGACTGAAATAAGTCATAGGAATGCTCCTTAAAAGCAGTAAATGTATGTAAATCAAGCATCCTTTTTATGTTTCAGAAACCCCTTTTCTGCTTTAGAAAATGCCTTGAAGCAAGCTTGTATTGGAACACTCCTGCACCAAAGTCAAATAAAACTGTGTCTGCCTCTTATTTAGCCTAAATCCACTAGAAGAACATATAAACGCTTGTGGAATGCTCTTAAAAGAAAGTAAATGCAAAATCCAAGCATCCTTTGTCAGATTCGCCTTTTCTCTCTTATGAGAAAATCCTGTTTTCAGCCAAGCTTGTATTTGAACAATTTCCTGCACCAAACTCAAATAAAACTGTGTCTGCCTTTCTTATTTAGCCTATATCCACTAGAGAGACTGAAAATAAGTTTGTGGATCTTTCTTTAAAGACAGTAAATGTGCATGTAATTAAAGCATCCTTTATGCCAGAATCGCTTTTCTCAGCTAGAAAATGCAGTTTTGAAACCAAGCTTGTATTTAACAATTTCTGCACCAAACTCAAATAAACTGTGTCTGCCTCTTATTTAGCCTAAATCCACTCAGTAGAAATATATAAAAACAAGCTTGTGGGATGTTTCTCATTAAAGACAGCAAATGCTGTAATTCAAGCATCCTTTTATGTCAAGTAACGTTTCTTTTCTCAGGAGAAAATGCTGTTTTGAAGCCAAGCTTGTATTTAATAATTTCTGCACCAAACTCAAAATAAAACTGTATCTGCCTCTTATTCAGCGTATATCTCAGGATGAGAGAGACAGAAAATAAGTCATAGGATGTTTCTAAAAGACAGTAAATGCACAATTCACATCCTTATGTCGCAATCGCTTTTCTCAGCGAGAAAATGCTGTTTTGAAGCCAAGCTTGTATTTAACAATTTCTGCACCAAACTCAAATAAAACTGTGTCTGCCTTCTTATTTAGCCTAAATCCACTCAGAGAGACTGAAAATAAGCTTGTGGATGTTTCCTTAAAAGACAGTAAATGCATGTAATTCAAGCATCCTTTTATGCTCGAATCGCCTTTTCTCAGCGAGAAAATGCTGTTTTGAAGCCAAGCTTGTATTTAACAATTTCTGCACCAAACTCAAATAAAACTGTGTCTGCCTTCTTATTTAGCCTAAATCCACTCAGCAGAACTGAAAATAAGCTTGTGGGATGTTTCCTTAAAAGACAGTAAATGCATGTAATTCAAGCATCCTTTTATGCTCGCAATCGCCTTTTCTCAGCGAGAAAATGCTGTTTTGAAGCCAAGCTTGTATTTAACAATTTCTGCACCAAACTCAAATAAAACTGTGTCTGCCTTCTTATTTAGCCTAAATCCACTCAGGAGAGACTGAAAATAAGCTTGTGGGATGTTTCCTTAAAAGACAGTAAATGCATGTAATTCAAGCATCCTTTTATGCTCGCAATCGCCTTTTCTCAGCGAGAAAATGCTGTTTTGAAGCCAAGCTTGTATTTAACAATTTCTGCACCAAACTCAAATAAAACTGTGTCTGCCTTCTTATTTAGCCTAAATCCACTCAGAGAGACTGAAAATAAGCTTGTGGATGTTTCCTTAAAAGACAGTAAATGCATGTAATTCAAGCATCCTTTTATCGCAATCGCCTTTTCTCAGCGAGAAAATGCTGTTTTGAAGCCAAGCTTGTATTTAACAATTTCTGCACCAAACTCAAATAAAACTGTGTCTGCCTTCTTATTTAGCCTAAATCCACTCAGCAGAGACTGAAAACAAGCTTGTGGATGTTTCCTTAAAAGACAGTAAATGCATGTAATTCAAGCATCCTTTTATGCTCGCAATCGCTTTTCTCAGCAGAGAAAATGCTGTTTTGAAGCCAAGCTTGTATTTAACAATTTCTGCACCAAACTCAAATAAAACTGTGTCTGCCTTCTTATTTAGCCTAAATCCACTCAGCAGAAGAAAATAAGCTTGTGGATGTTTCCTTAAAAGACAGTAAATGCATGTAATTCAAGCATCCTTTTATGCTCGCAATCGCTTTTCTCAGCGAGAAAATGCTGTTTTGAAGCCAAGCTTGTATTTAACAATTTCTGCACCAAACTCAAATAAAACTGTGTCTGCCTTCTTATTTAGCCTAAATCCACTCAGGAGAGACTGAAAATAAGCTTGTGGGATGTTTCCTTAAAAGACAGTAAATGCATGTAATTCAAGCATCCTTTTATGCTCAGCAATCGCCTTTTTCTCAGCGAGAAAATGCTGTTTTGAAGCCAAGCTTGTATTTAACAATTTCTGCACCAAACTCAAATAAAACTGTGTCTGCCTTCTTATTTAGCCTAAATCCACTCAGGAGAGACTAAAATAAGCTTTGTGGATGTTTCCTTAAAAGACAGTAAATGCATGTAATTCAAGCATCCTTTATGCTCGCAATCGCCTTTTCTCAGCGAGAAAATGCTGTTTTGAAGCCAAGCTTGTATTTAACAATTTCTGCACCAAACTCAAATAAAACTGTGTCTGCCTTCTTATTTAGCCTAAATCCACTCAGAGAGACTGAAAATAAGCTTGTGGATGTTTCCTTCTCAGCGAGAAAATGCTGTTTTGAAGCCAAGCTTGTATTTAACAATTTCTGCACCAAACTCAAATAAAACTGTGTCTGCCTTCTTATTTAGCCTAAATCCACTCAGGAGAGACTGAAAATAAGCTTGTGGATGTTTCCTTCAAAGACAGTAATTCCAGCATCCTTTATGTCGGGAGGGACCCCCGTCCCCTCCGCTGGGGGTCCGAGGGACCCGCCAGCTCCAGCGGGACATTTTCCAGGATAAAATTAAAACATCCCGGACGGACCTTGCGACGCCCTCCGCTGCAGGGTCTTAGGACCCCGACGGGGGCTGGGGGTCCAGAAACCCCGCCAGCTCAGCGGATCCTTCCCGGCGCCCCCTGCGCTGGGAAAAGGGGTCTGAGGGATTTAACCCCTGCACCAACGCCCCTCCCTGCATGCGGGTCTGAGGGACCTCTATTTAAGCCTCAAATCCACCGAGGAGCTTGACCTGAAAATGCTGGGCCTGGGGCCTCGGGACCTAAATAAGAAGGCAGATTCTCGAGTTTTACTCCCGCGGCCGGGCGGCAGAAATTGTTAATCGGGATGGAAGACCTTTGGCCTTTGAAGCCAAGCCCCATTTTATTTAAATAATTTTCTGGACCCCGGGCTCAAACCTTCCAAAACTCCGGCCATGCTGCCTTCTATCTCCGGAATCCGGGGAAACGAAACCTTCCAGGGCCCACAGATTATTTTTAGTTTGTCCTCCTGGGCCTATTGTCGGAGGGCAAACCTCCGGGTTTTATTGAGTCCGGAATAGGTTGAGGGAGGGATTGTTGAGAGTAGAGGGAGGGGAGAGAGAGAAACCAAGAAGGGAAAAGGAGAGAGAGAGAGAGATGAGAGATACAGCATTTACGGGCCGGGGTTCGAGGGGGGTGAGAAGAGATGGGGGAGGAAGAAGGACAGATGGGGTGATATGGGGGAGGAGAGATGAAAGAAAGAGATGAAAGAAAGAGAGAGGGCGCGTCTTGTGAGGCTCTTGATTGGTGTGCGAGGTAGAGTGCGCGAACAGCCCCAAAAAGCGACTTTTAGGGCCAACTCCGTGTGTCACGACTCCTTCCCCCTCCCTGGCTCTCTGGGCCTAAAGCTAAAAAGTAGGTGCAGGTTAAAACACCCCCACGCTCTTTCTCTTTCTCCCAGCATTCCGTGCTGAGAACAGGGTTACGAGAATAAAGGATGCTTTGAATTACATGCATTTACTGTCTTTTAAGGAAACATCCACAAGTTTTTTTTTTTTTTTTATGTTCTGGCTTCAAAGCAGCATTTTCTCGCTGAGAAAAAGCGATTTGCGCATATAAAGGATGCTTGAATTACATGCATTTACTGTCTTTTAAGAAACATCCCACAAGCTTATTTTCAGTCTCTGCTGAGTGGATTTAGGCTAAATAAGAAGGCAGACACAGTTTTATTTGACTTTGGTGCAGAAATTGTTCAATACAAGCTTGGCTTCAAAACAGCATTTTCGCTGAGAAAAGCGATTGCGAGCATAAAAGGAAGCTTGAATTACATGCATTTACTGTCTTTTAAGGAAACATCCCACAAGCTTGTTTTTATGTTCTGCTGACTGGATTTAGGCTAAATAAGAAGGCAGACACAGTTTTATTTGACTTTGGTGCAGAAATTGTTCAATACAAGCTCTGGCTTCAAAACAGCATTTTCGCTGAGAAAGCGTTCTTGAGCATAAAAGGATGCTTGAATTACATGCATTTACTGTCTTTTAAGAAACATCCCACAAGCTTATTTTTATGTTCTGCTGACTGGATTTAGGCTAAATAAGAAGGCAGACACAGTTTTATTTGACTTTGGTGCAGAAATTGTTCAATACAAGCTCTGCTTCAAAACAGCATTTTCGCTGAGAAAAGCGATTCTGAGCATAAAAGGATGCTTGAATTACATGCATTTACTGTCTTTTAAGGAAACATCCCACAAGCTTATTTTCAGTCTCTCCTGAGTGGATTTAGGCTAAATAAGAAGGCAGACACAGTTTTATTTGACTTTGGTGCAGAAATTGTTCAATACAAGCTTGGCTTCAAAACAGCATTTCTCGCTGAGAAAGCGTTGCGAGCATAAAGGATGCTTGAATTACATGCATTTACTGTCTTTTAAGGAAACATCCCACAAGCTTGTTTTATGTTCTGCTGAGTGGATTTAGGCTAAATAAGAAGGCAGACACAGTTTTATTTGACTTTGGTGCAGAAATTGTTCAATACAAGCTTGGCTTCAAAACAGCATTTTTCGCTGAGAAAAAGCGATTGCGAGCATAAAGGATGCTTGAATTACATGCATTTACTGTCTTTTAAGGAAACATCCACAAGCTTATTTTCAGTCTCTGCTGAGTGGATTTAGGCTAAATAAGAAGGCAGACACAGTTTTATTTGAGTTTGGTGCAGAAATTGTTCAATACAAGCTTGGCTTCAAAACAGCATTTCTCGCTGAGAAAAGCGATTACGAGCATAAAAGGATGCTTGAATTACATGCATTTACTGTCTTTTAAGGAAACATCCCACAAGCTTATTTTCAGTTCTGCTGACTGGATTTAGGCTAAATAAGAAGGCAGACACAGTTTTATTTGAGTTTGGTGCAGAAATTGTTCAATACAAGCTCTGCTTCAAAACAGCATTTTCTCGCTGAGAAAAGCGATTCTGACATAAAGGATGCTTGAATTACATGCATTTACTGTCTTTTAAGGAAACATCCCACAAGCTTGTTTTTATGTTCTGCTGACTGGATTTAGGCTAAATAAGAAGGCAGACACAGTTTTATTTGACTTTGGTGCAGAAATTGTTCAATACAAGCTCTGCTTCAAAACAGCATTTTCGCTGAGAAAAGCGATTGAGAGCATAAAGGATGCTTGAATTACATGCATTTACTGTCTTTTAAGGAAACATCCCACAAGCTTATTTTTATGTTCTGCTGAGTGGATTTAGGCTAAATAAGAAGGCAGACACAGTTTTATTTGAGTTTGGTGCAGAAATTGTTCAATACAAGCTTTGCTTCAAAACAGCATTTCTCGCTGAGAAAAAGCGATTCGAGCATAAAAAGGATGCTTGAATTACATGCATTTACTGTCTTTTAAGGAAACATCCCACAAGCTTATTTTTATGTTCTGCTGACTGGATTTAGGCTAAATAAGAAGGCAGACACAGTTTTATTTGACTTTGGTGCAGAAATTGTTCAATACAAGCTTGGCTTCAAAACAGCATTTCGCTGAGAAAAGGCGATTGCGAGCATAAAAAGGATGCTTGATTACATGCATTTACTGTCTTTTAAGGAAACATCCACAAGCTTGTTTTTCAGTCTCTGCTGAGTGGATTTAGGCTAAATAAGAAGGCAGACACAGTTTTATTTGACTTTGGTGCAGAAATTGTTCAATACAAGCTTGGCTTCAAAACAGCATTTTCTCGCTGAGAAAAGCGATTCGAGCATAAAGGATGCTTGAATTACATGCATTTACTGAATTTTAAGGAAACATCCCAGAAGCTTGTTTTTATGTTCTGCTGACTGGATTTAGGCTAAATAAGAAGGCAGACACAGTTTTATTTGACTTTGGTGCAGAAATTGTTCAATACAAGCTTTGCTTCAAAACAGCATTTCTCGCTGAGAAAAGCGATTCGAGCATAAAGGATGCTTGAATTACATGCATTTACTGTCTTTTAAGGAAACATCCAACAAGCTTATTTTCAGTCTCTCCTGAGTGGATTTAGGCTAAATAAGAAGGCAGACACAGTTTTATTTGACTTTGGTGCAGAAATTGTTCAATACAAGCTTGGCTTCAAAACAGCATTTTCGCTGAGAAAAGCGATTGCGAGCATAAAAGGATGCTTGAATTACATATATTTACTGAATTTTAAGGAAACATCCCAGAAGCTTGTTTTTATGTTCTGCTGACTGGATTTAGGCTAAATAAGAAGGCAGACACAGTTTTATTTGACTTTGGTGCAGAAATTGTTCAATACAAGCTCTGCTTCAAAACAGCATTTTCGCTGAGAAAGGCGATTGCGAGCATAAGAGGATGCTTGAATTACATGCATTTACTGTCTTTTAAGGAAACATCCCACAAACTTATTTTTATGTTCTGCTGACTGGATTTAGGCTAAATAAGAAGGCAGACACAGTTTTATTTGAGTTTGGTGCAGAAATTGTTCAATACAAGCTTGGCTTCAAAACAGCATTTTCTCGCTGAGAAAAGCGATTGCGAGCATAAAAGGATGCTTGAATTACATGCATTTACTGTCTTTTAAGGAAACATCCCACAAGCATATTTTTATGTTCTGCTGACTGGATTTAGGCTAAATAAGAAGGCAGACACAGTTTTATTTGACTTTGGTGCAGAAATTGTTCAATACAAGCTTTGCTTCAAAACAGCATTTTCGCTGAGAAAAGCGATTGCGAGCATAAAAGATGCTTGATTTACATGCATTTACTGTCTTTTAAGGAAACATCCCACAAGCTTGTTTTATGTTCTGCTGACTGGATTTAGGCTAAATAAGAAGGCAGACACAGTTTTATTTGACTTTGTGCAGAAATTGTTCAATACAAGCTTGGCTTCAAAACAGCATTTTCGCTGAGAAAAGGCGATTGCGAGCATAAAAGGATGCTTGAATTACATGCATTTACTGTCTTTTAAGGAAACATCCCACAAGCTTATTTTCAGTCTCTCCTGAGTGGATTTAGGCTAAATAAGAAGGCAGACACAGTTTTATTTGAGTTTGGTGCAGAAATTGTTCAATACAAGCTCTGCTTCAAAACATCATTTCTCGCTGAGAAAAGGCGATTGCGAGCATAAAGGATGCTTGATTTACATGCATTTACTGTCTTTTAAGGAAACATCCCACAAGCTTATTTTCAGTCTCTCCTGAGTGGATTTAGGCTAAATAAGAAGGCAGACACAGTTTTATTTGAGTTTGGTGCAGAAATTGTTCAATACAAGCTCTGCTTCAAAACAGCATTTTCGCTGAGAAAAGGCGATTGCGAGCATAAAAGGATGCTTGAATTACATGCATTTACTGAATTTTAAGGAAACATCCCAGAAGCTTGTTTTTATGTTCTGCTGACTGGATTTAGGCTAAATAAGAAGGCAGACACAGTTTTATTTGACTTTGGTGCAGAAATTGTTCAATACAAGCTCTGCTTCAAAACAGCATTTTTCGCTGAGAAAAGGCGATTGCGAGCATAAAAGGATGCTTGAATTACATGCATTTACTGTCTTTTAAGGAAACATCCCACAAACTTATTTTTATGTTCTGCTGACTGGATTTAGGCTAAATAAGAAGGCAGACACAGTTTTATTTGAGTTTGGTGCAGAAATTGTTCAATACAAGCTTGGCTTCAAAACAGCATTTTTCGCTGAGAAAAGGCGATTATGAGCATAAAAGGATGCTTGAATTACATGCATTTACTGTCTTTTAAGGAAACATCCCACAAGCTTATTTTTATGTTCTGCTGACTGGATTTAGGCTAAATAAGAAGGCAGACACAGTTTTATTTGACTTTGGTGCAGAAATTGTTCAATACAAGCTTTTGCTTCAAAACAGCATTTTCGCTGAGAAAAGGCGATTGCGAGCATAAAAAGATGCTTGATTTACATGCATTTACTGTCTTTTAAGGAAACATCCCACAAGCTTGTTTTTATGTTCTGCTGACTGGATTTAGGCTAAATAAGAAGGCAGACACAGTTTTATTTGACTTTGGTGCAGAAATTGTTCAATACAAGCTTGGCTTCAAAACAGCATTTCTCGCTGAGAAAAGGCGATTGCGAGCATAAAAGGATGCTTGAATTACATATATTTACTGTTTTAAGGAAACATCCCAGAAGCTTGTTTTTATGTTCTGCTGACTGGATTTAGGCTAAATAAGAAGGCAGACACAGTTTTATTTGACTTTGGTGCAGAAATTGTTCAATACAAGCTTGCTTCAAAACAGCATTTTCGCTGAGAAAAGGCGATTGCGAGCATAAAGGATGCTTGATTTACATGCATTTACTGTCTTTTACGGAAACATCCACAAGCTTATTTTCAGTTCTCCTGAGTGGATTTAGGCTAAATAAGAAGGCAGACACAGTTTTATTTGACTTTGGTGCAGAAATTGTTCAATACAAGCTTGGCTTCAAAACAGCATTTCTCGCTGAGAAAAGGCGATTATGAGCATAAAGGATGCTTGAATTACATGCATTTACTGTATTTTAAGGAAACATCCCACAAGCTTGTTTTTATGTTCTGCTGACTGGAATTAGGCTAAATAAGAAGGCAGACACAGTTTTATTTGAGTTTGGTGCAGAAATTGTTCAATACAAGCTCTGCTTCAAAACATCATTTCTCGCTGAGAAAAGGCGATTCTGAGCATAAAAGGATGCTTGAATTACATATATTTACTGAATTTTAAGGAAACATCCCAGAAGCTTGTTTTTATGTTCTGCTGACTGGATTTAGGCTAAATAAGAAGGCAGACACAGTTTTATTTGACTTTGGTGCAGAAATTGTTCAATACAAGCTCTGCTTCAAAACAGCATTTCTCGCTGAGAAAAGGCGATTTGCGAGCATAAAAGGATGCTTGAATTACATGCATTTACTGTCTTTTAAGGAAACATCCCAGAAGCTTGTTTTTATGTTCTGCTGACTGGATTTAGGCTAAATAAGAAGGCAGACACAGTTTTATTTGACTTTGGTGCAGAAATTGTTCAATACAAGCTTTGCTTCAAAACAGCATTTCTCGCTGAGAAAAGGCGATTTGCGAGCATAAAGGATGCTTGAATTACATGCATTTACTGTCTTTTAAGGAAACATCCCACAAACTTATTTTTATGTTCTGCTGACTGGATTTAGGCTAAAAAGAAGGCAGACACAGTTTTATTTGACTTTGGTGCAGAAATTGTTCAATACAAAAGCTTGGCTTGCGAGCATAAAAACAGCATTTACTGTCTGAGAAAAAAGCTTATTTTCAGTCTCTCCTGAGTGGAGCATAAAAAGGATGCTTTTGAAATTGTTTACATGCATTTACTGTCTTTAAAAGGATGCTTGAATTACATAAGGAAACATCCCAGAAGCTTGTTTTTCAGTTCTGCTGACTGGATTTAGGCTAAATAAGAAGGCAGACACAGTTTTATTTGACTTTGGTGCAGAAATTGTTCAATACAAGCTTGGCTTCAAAACAGCATTTTCGCTGAGAAAAGCGATTGCGAGCATAAAAGGATGCTTGAATTACATGCATTTACTGTCTTTTAAGGAAACATCCCACAAACTTATTTTTATGTTCTGCTGACTGGATTTAGGCTAAATAAGAAGGCAGACACAGTTTTATTTGAGTTTGGTGCAGAAATTGTTCAATACAAGCTTGGCTTCAAAACAGCATTTTCTCGCTGAGAAAAGGCGATTATGAGCATAAAAGGATGCTTGAATTACATGCATTTACTGTCTTTTAAGGAAACATCCACAAGCATATTTTTATGTTCTGCTGACTGGATTTAGGCTAAATAAGAAGGCAGACACAGTTTTATTTGACTTTGGTGCAGAAATTGTTCAATACAAGCTTTTGCTTCAAAACAGCATTTCTCGCTGAGAAAAGGCGATTGCGAGCATAAAAGATGCTTGATTTACATGCATTTACTGTCTTTTAAGGAAACATCCCACAAGCTTGTTTTTATGTTCTGCTGACTGGATTTAGGCTAAATAAGAAGGCAGACACAGTTTTATTTGACTTTGGTGCAGAAATTGTTCAATACAAGCTTGGCTTCAAAACAGCATTTCTCGCTGAGAAAAGGCGATTTGCGAGCATAAAAGGATGCTTGAATTACATATATTTACTGAATTTTAAGGAAACATCCCAGAAGCTTGTTTTTATGTTCTGCTGACTGGATTTAGGCTAAATAAGAAGGCAGACACAGTTTTATTTGACTTTGGTGCAGAAATTGTTCAATACAAGCTCTGCTTCAAAACAGCATTTCTCGCTGAGAAAAGGCGATTTGACTTTGGTGCAGAGCATAAGAGGATGCTTGAATTACATGCATTTACTGTCTTTTAAGGAAACATCCCACAAACTTATTTTTATTTTCTGCTGACTGGATTTAGGCTAAATAAGAAGGCAGACACAGTTTTATTTGAATTTGGTGCAGAAATTGTTCTATACAAGCTTTTCTTCAAAACAGCATTTTCTCGCTGAGAAAAGGAGATTGCGAGCATAAAAGGATGCTTGAATTACATGCATTTACTGTCTTTTAAGTAAACATCCCACAAGCTTATTTTCAGTCTCTCCTGAGTGGATTTAGGCTAAATAAGAAGGCAGACACAGTTTTATTTGACTTTGGTGCAGAAATTGTTCAATACAAGCTTGGCTTCAAAACAGCATTTCTCGCTGAGAAAGGCGATTAAGAGCATAAAAGGATGCTTGAATTACATATATTTACTGAATTTTAAGGAAACATCCCAGAAGCTTGTTTTTATGTTCTGCTGACTGGATTTAGGCTAAATAAGAAGGCAGACACAGTTTTATTTGACTTTGGTGCAGAAATTGTTCAATACAAGCTCTGCTTCAAAACAGCATTTTCGCTGAGAAAAGGCGATTGCGAGCATAAGAGGATGCTTGAATTACATGCATTTACTGTCTTTTAAGGAAACATCCCACAAACTTATTTTTATTTTCTGCTGACTGGATTTAGGCTAAATAAGAAGGCAGACACAGTTTTATTTGAATTTGGTGCAGAAATTGTTCAATACAAGCTTGGCTTCAAAACAGCATTTTCTCGCTGAGAAAAGGCGATTATGAGCATAAAAGGATGCTTGAATTACATGCATTTACTGTCTTTTAAGGAAACATCCCACAAGCTTATTTTTATGTTCTGCTGACTGGATTTAGGCTAAATAAGAAGGCAGACACAGTTTTATTTGACTTTGGTGCAGAAATTGTTCAATACAAGCTTGGCTTCAAAACAGCATTTTCTCGCTGAGAAAAGGCGATTTGTAGCATAAAAGGATGCTTGAATTACATGCATTTACTGTCTTTTAAGGAAACATCCCACAAGCTTATTTTATGTTCTGCTGACTGGATTTAGGCTAAATAAGAAGGCAGACACAGTTTTATTTGACTTTGGTGCAGAAATTGTTCTATACAAGCTTGGCTTCAAAACAGCATTTTCTCGCTGAGAAAAGGAGATTGCGAGTAGCATAAAAGGATTCTTGAATTACATGCATTTACTGTCTTTTAAGTAAACATCCCACAAGCTTATTTTCAGTCACTCCTGAGTGGATTTAGGCTAAATAAGAAGGCAGACACAGTTTTATTTGAGTTTGGTGCAGAAATTGTTCAATACAAGCTCTGCTTCAAAACATCATTTTCTCGCTGAGAAAAGGCGATTGCGAGCATAAAGGATGCTTGAATTACATGCATTTACTGAATTTTAAGGAAACATCCCAGAAGCTTGTTTTTATGTTCTGCTGACTGGATTTAGGCTAAATAAGAAGGCAGACACAGTTTTATTTGACTTTGGTGCAGAAATTGTTCAATACAAGCTTTTGCTTCAAAACAGCATTTCTCGCTGAGAAAAGGCGATTTGAGCATAAAAGGATGCTTGAATTACATGCATTTACTGTCTTTTAAGGAAACATCCCACGAGCTTATTTTCAGTCTCTCCTGAGTGGATTTAGGCTAAATAAGAAGGCAGACACAGTTTTATTTGACTTTGGTGCAGAAATTGTTCAATACAAGCTAGGCTTCAAAACAGCATTTTCGCTGAGAAAAGGCGATTATGAGCATAAAAGGATGCTTGAATTACATATATTTACTGAATTTTAAGGAAACATCCCAGAAGCTTGTTTTTATGTTCTGCTGACTGGATTTAGGCTAAATAAGAAGGCAGACACAGTTTTATTTGACTTTGGTGCAGAAATTGTTCAATACAAGCTTTTGCTTCAAAACAGCATTTCTCGCTGAGAAAAGGCGATTGCGAGCATAAGAGGATGGTTGAATTACATGCATTTACTGTCTTTTAAGGAAACATCCCACAAACTTATTTTTATGTTCTGCTGACTGGATTTAGGCTAAATAAGAAGGCAGACACAGTTTTATTTGAGTTTGGTGCAGAAATTGTTCAATACAAGCTTTTGCTTCAAAACAGCATTTTCTCGCTGAGAAAAGGCGATTGTAGCATAAAAGGATGCTTGAATTACATGCATTTACTGTCTTTTAAGTAAACATCCCACAAGCTTATTTTCAGTCTCTCCTGAGTGGATTTAGGCTAAATAAGAAGGCAGACACAGTTTTATTTGACTTTGGTGCAGAAATTGTTCAATACAAGCTTGGCTTCAAAACAGCATTTCTCGCTGAGAAAAGGCGATTGCGAGCATAAAGGATGCTTGAATTACATGCATTTACTGTCTTTTAAGGAAACATCCCACAAGCTTATTTTCAGTCTCTCCTGAGTGGATTTAGGCTAAATAAGAAGGCAGACACAGTTTTATTTGACTTTGGTGCAGAAATTGTTCAATACAAGCTCTGCTTCAAAACATCATTTTCTCGCTGAGAAAAGGCGATTGCGAGCATAAAAGGATGCTTGATTTACATGCATTTACTGTCTTTTAAGGAAACATCCCACAAGCTTATTTTCAGTCTCTCCTGAGTGGATTTAGGCTAAATAAGAAGGCAGACACAGTTTTATTTGAGTTTGGTGCAGAAATTGTTCAATACAAGCTAGGCTTCAAAACAGCATTTCTCGCTGAGAAAAGGCGATTGCGAGCATAAAAGGATGCTTGAATTACATATATTTACTGAATTTTAAGGAAACATCCCAGAAGCTTGTTTTTATGTTCTGCTGACTGGATTTAGGCTAAATAAGAAGGCAGACACAGTTTTATTTGACTTTGGTGCAGAAATTGTTCAATACAAGCTCTGCTTCAAAACAGCATTTCGCTGAGAAAAGGCGATTTGCGAGCATAAGAGGATGCTTGAATTACATGCATTTACTGTCTTTTAAGGAAACATCCCACAAACTTATTTTTATGTTCTGCTGACTGGATTTAGGCTAAATAAGAAGGCAGACACAGTTTTATTTGAGTTTGGTGCAGAAATTGTTCAATACAAGCTTGGCTTCAAAACAGCATTTTCTCGCTGAGAAAAGGCGATTATGAGCATAAAAGGATGCTTGAATTACATGCATTTACTGTCTTTTAAGGAAACATCCCACAAGCATATTTTTATGTTCTGCTGACTGGATTTAGGCTAAATAAGAAGGCAGACACAGTTTTATTTGACTTTGGTGCAGAAATTGTTCAATACAAGCTTTTGCTTCAAAACAGCATTTCTCGCTGAGAAAGGCGATTGCGAGCATAAAAGATGCTTGATTTACATGCATTTACTGTCTTTTAAGGAAACATCCCACAAGCATATTTTTATGTTCTGCTGACTGGATTTAGGCTAAATAAGAAGGCAGACACAGTTTTATTTGACTTTGGTGCAGAAATTGTTCAATACAAGCTTGGCTTCAAAACAGCATTTCTCGCTGAGAAAAGGCGATTGCGAGCATAAAAGGATGCTTGAATTACATATATTTACTGAATTTTAAGGAAACATCCCAGAAGCTTGTTTTTATGTTCTGCTGACTGGATTTAGGCTAAATAAGAAGGCAGACACAGTTTTATTTGACTTTGGTGCAGAAATTGTTCAATACAAGCTCTGCTTCAAAACAGCATTTCTCGCTGAGAAAAGGCGATTGCGAGCATAAGAGGATGCTTGAATTACATGCATTTACTGTCTTTTAAGGAAACATCCCACAAACTTATTTTTATTTTCTGCTGACTGGATTTAGGCTAAATAAGAAGGCAGACACAGTTTTATTTGAATTTGGTGCAGAAATTGTTCAATACAAGCTTGGCTTCAAAACAGCATTTTCTCGCTGAGAAAAGGCGATTGCGAGCATAAAAGGATGCTTGAATTACATGCATTTACTGTCTTTTAAGGAAACATCCCACAAGCTTATTTTCAGTCTCTCCTGAGTGGATTTAGGCTAAATAAGAAGGCAGACACAGTTTTATTTGACTTTGGTGCAGAAATTGTTCAATACAAGCTTGGCTTCAAAACAGCATTTCTCGCTGAGAAAAGGCGATTGCGAGCATAAAAGGATGCTTGAATTACATATATTTACTGAATTTTAAGGAAACATCCCAGAAGCTTGTTTTTATGTTCTGCTGACTGGATTTAGGCTAAATAAGAAGGCAGACACAGTTTTATTTGACTTTGGTGCAGAAATTGTTCAATACAAGCTCTGCTTCAAAACAGCATTTCTCGCTGAGAAAAGGCGATTGCGAGCATAAGAGGATGCTTGAATTACATGCATTTACTGTCTTTTAAGGAAACATCCCACAAACTTATTTTTATTTTCTGCTGACTGGATTTAGGCTAAATAAGAAGGCAGACACAGTTTTATTTGAATTTGGTGCAGAAATTGTTCTATACAAGCTTTTCTTCAAAACAGCATTTTTCGCTGAGAAAAGGAGATTGCGAGCATAAAAGGATGCTTGAATTACATGCATTTACTGTCTTTTAAGTAAACATCCCACAAGCTTATTTTCAGTCTCTCCTGAGTGGATTTAGGCTAAATAAGAAGGCAGACACAGTTTTATTTGACTTTGGTGCAGAAATTGTTCAATACAAGCTTGGCTTCAAAACAGCATTTCTCGCTGAGAAAAGGCGATTGCGAGCATAAAAGGATGCTTGAATTACATGCATTTACTGTCTTTTAAGGAAACATCCCACAAGCTTATTTTTATGTTCTGCTGACTGGATTTAGGCTAAATAAGAAGGCAGACACAGTTTTATTTGACTTTGGTGCAGAAATTGTTCTATACAAGCTTGGCTTCAAAACAGCATTTTCTCGCTGAGAAAAGGAGATTGCGAGCATAAAAGGATGCTTGAATTACATGCATTTACTGTCTTTTAAGTAAACATCCCACAAGCTTATTTTCAGTCTCTCCTGAGTGGATTTAGGCTAAATAAGAAGGCAGACACAGTTTTATTTGAGTTTGGTGCAGAAATTGTTCAATACAAGCTCTGCTTCAAAACATCATTTTCTCGCTGAGAAAAGGCGATTGCGAGCATAAAAGGATGCTTGAATTACATGCATTTACTGAATTTTAAGGAAACATCCCAGAAGCTTGTTTTTATGTTCTGCTGACTGGATTTAGGCTAAATAAGAAGGCAGACACAGTTTTATTTGACTTTGGTGCAGAAATTGTTCAATACAAGCTTTTGCTTCAAAACAGCATTTCTCGCTGAGAAAAGGCGATTGCGAGCATAAAAGGATGCTTGAATTACATGCATTTACTGTCTTTTAAGGAAACATCCCACGAGCTTATTTTCAGTCTCTCCTGAGTGGATTTAGGCTAAATAAGAAGGCAGACACAGTTTTATTTGACTTTGGTGCAGAAATTGTTCAATACAAGCTAGGCTTCAAAACAGCATTTCTCGCTGAGAAAAGGCGATTGCGAGCATAAAAGGATGCTGGAATTACATATATTTACTGAATTTTAAGGAAACATCCCAGAAGCTTGTTTTTATGTTCTGCTGACTGGATTTAGGCTAAATAAGAAGGCAGACACAGTTTTATTTGAGTTTGGTGCAGAAATTGTTCAATACAAGCTTGGCTTTAAAACAGCATTTTCTCGCTGAGAAAAGGCGATTATGAGCATAAAAGGATGCTTGAATTACATGCATTTACTGTCTTTTAAGGAAACATCCCACAAGCATATTTTTATGTTCTGCTGACTGGATTTAGGCTAAATAAGAAGGCAGACACAGTTTTATTTGACTTTGGTGCAGAAATTGTTCAATACAAGCTTTTGCTTCAAAACAGCATTTCTCGCTGAGAAAAGGCGATTGCGAGCATAAAAGATGCTTGATTTACATGCATTTACTGTCTTTTAAGGAAACATCCCACAAGCTTGTTTTTATGTTCTGCTGACTGGATTTAGGCTAAATAAGAAGGCAGACACAGTTTTATTTGACTTTGGTGCAGAAATTGTTCAATACAAGCTTGGCTTCAAAACAGCATTTCTCGCTGAGAAAAGGCGATTTATGAGCATAAAAGGATGCTTGAATTACATGCATTTACTGTCTTTTAAGGAAACATCCCACAAACTTATTTTTATGTTCTGCTGACTGGATTTAGGCTAAATAAGAAGGCAGACACAGTTTTATTTGAGTTTGGTGCAGAAATTGTTCAATACAAGCTTGGCTTCAAAACAGCATTTTCTCGCTGAGAAAAGGCGATTGCGAGCATAAAAGGATGCTTGAATTACATGCATTTACTGTCTTTAAGGAAACATCCCACAAGCTTATTTTTATGTTCTGCTGACTGGATTTAGGCTAAATAAGAAGGCAGACACAGTTTTATTTGACTTTGGTGCAGAAATTGTTCAATACAAGCTTGGCTTCAAAACAGCATTTTCTCGCTGAGAAAAGGCGATTGCGAGCATAAAAGGATGCTTGAATTACATGCATTTACTGTCTTTTAAGGAAACATCCCACAAGCTTATTTTCAGTCTCTCCTGAGTGGATTTAGGCTAAATAAGAAGGCAGACACAGTTTTATTTGAGTTTGGTGCAGAAATTGTTCAATACAAGCTCTGCTTCAAAACATCATTTTCTCGCTGAGAAAAGGCGATTGCGAGCATAAAAGGATGCTTGAATTACATGCATTTACTGAATTTTAAGGAAACATCCCAGAAGCTTGTTTTTATGTTCTGCTGACTGGATTTAGGCTAAATAAGAAGGCAGACACAGTTTTATTTGACTTTGGTGCAGAAATTGTTCAATACAAGCTTGGCTTTCAAAACAGCATTTTCTCGCTGAGAAAAGGCGATTATGAGCATAAAAGGATGCTTGAATTACATGCATTTACTGTCTTTTAAGGAAACATCCACAAGCTTATTTTTATGTTCTGCTGACTGGATTTAGGCTAAATAAGAAGGCAGACACAGTTTTATTTGACTTTGGTGCAGAAATTGTTCAATACAAGCTTGGCTTCAAAACAGCATTTTCTCGCTGAGAAAAGGCGATTGCGAGCATAAAAGGATGCTTGAATTACATGCATTTACTGTCTTTTAAGGAAACATCCCACAAGCTTATTTTCAGTCTCTCCTGAGTGGATTTAGGCTAAATAAGAAGGCAGACACAGTTTTATTTGAGTTTGGTGCAGAAATTGTTCAATACAAGCTCTGCTTCAAAACATCATTTTCTCGCTGAGAAAAGGCGATTGCGAGCATAAAAGGATGCTTGAATTACATGCATTTACTGTCTTTTAAGGAAACATCCCACAAGCATATTTTTATGTTCTGCTGACTGGATTTAGGCTAAATAAGAAGGCAGACACAGTTTTATTTGACTTTGGTGCAGAAATTGTTCAATACAAGCTTTGCTTCAAAACAGCATTTCTCGCTGAGAAAAGGCGATTGCGAGCATAAAAAGATGCTTGATTTACATGCATTTACTGTCTTTTAAGGAAACATCCCACAAGCTTGTTTTTATGTTCTGCTGACTGGATTTAGGCTAAATAAGAAGGCAGACACAGTTTTATTTGACTTTGGTGCAGAAATTGTTCAATACAAGCTTGGCTTAAAACAGCATTTTCTCGCTGAGAAAAGGCGATTGCGAGCATAAAAGGATGCTTGAATTACATATATTTACTGAATTTTAAGGAAACATCCCAGAAGCTTGTTTTTATGTTCTGCTGACTGGATTTAGGCTAAATAAGAAGGCAGACACAGTTTTATTTGACTTTGGTGCAGAAATTGTTCAATACAAGCTCTGCTTCAAAACAGCATTTCTCGCTGAGAAAAGGCGAGTGCGAGCATAAGAGGATGCTTGAATTACATGCATTTACTGTCTTTTAAGGAAACATCCACAAATTTATTTTTATGTTCTGCTGACTGGATTTAGGCTAAATAAGAAGGCAGACACAGTTTTATTTGAATTTGGTGCAGAAATTGTTCAATACAAGCTTGGCTTCAAAACAGCATTTTCTCGCTGAGAAAAGGCGATTGCGAGCATAAAAGGATGCTTGAATTACATGCATTTACTGTCTTTTAAGGAAACATCCCACAAGCATATTTTTATGTTCTGCTGACTGGATTTAGGCTAAATAAGAAGGCAGACACAGTTTTATTTGACTTTGGTGCAGAAATTGTTCAATACAAGCTTTTGCTTCAAAACAGCATTTCTCGCTGAGAAAAGGCGATTGCGAGCATAAAAAGATGCTTGATTTACATGCATTTACTGTCTTTTAAGGAAACATCCCACAAGCTTGTTTTTATGTTCTGCTGACTGGATTTAGGCTAAATAAGAAGGCAGACACAGTTTTATTTGACTTTGGTGCAGAAATTGTTCAATACAAGCTTGGCTTCAAAACAGCATTTCTCGCTGAGAAAAGGCGATTGCGAGCATAAAAGGATGCTTGAATTACATGCATTTACTGTCTTTTAAGGAAACATCCCACAAACTTATTTTTATGTTCTGCTGACTGGATTTAGGCTAAATAAGAAGGCAGACACAGTTTTATTTGAGTTTGGTGCAGAAATTGTTCAATACAAGCTTGGCTTCAAAACAGCATTTTCTCGCTGAGAAAAGGCGATTATGAGCATAAAAGGATGCTTGAATTACATGCATTTACTGTCTTTTAAGGAAACATCCCACAAGCTTATTTTTATGTTCTGCTGACTGGATTTAGGCTAAATAAGAAGGCAGACACAGTTTTATTTGACTTTGGTGCAGAAATTGTTCAATACAAGCTTGGCTTCAAAACAGCATTTTCTCGCTGAGAAAAGGCGATTTGAGCATAAAAGGATGCTTGAATTACATGCATTTACTGTCTTTTAAGGAAACATCCCACAAGCTTATTTTCAGTCTCTCCTGAGTGGATTTAGGCTAAATAAGAAGGCAGACACAGTTTTATTTGAGTTTGGTGCAGAAATTGTTCAATACAAGCTCTGCTTCAAAACATCATTTTCTCGCTGAGAAAAGGCGATTGCGAGCATAAAGGATGCTTGAATTACATGCATTTACTGTCTTTTTAAGGAAACATCCCACAAGCATATTTTTATGTTCTGCTGACTGGATTTAGGCTAAATAAGAAGGCAGACACAGTTTTATTTGACTTTGGTGCAGAAATTGTTCAATACAAGCTTTTGCTTCAAAACAGCATTTCTCGCTGAGAAAAGGCGATTGCGAGCATAAAAAGATGCTTGATTTACATGCATTTACTGTCTTTTAAGGAAACATCCCACAAGCTTGTTTTTATGTTCTGCTGACTGGATTTAGGCTAAATAAGAAGGCAGACACAGTTTTATTTGACTTTGGTGCAGAAATTGTTCAATACAAGCTTGGCTTCAAAACAGCATTTTCTCGCTGAGAAAAGGCGATTTGAGCATAAAAGGATGCTTGAATTACATATATTTACTGAATTTTAAGGAAACATCCCAGAAGCTTGTTTTTATGTTCTGCTGACTGGATTTAGGCTAAATAAGAAGGCAGACACAGTTTTATTTGACTTTGGTGCAGAAATTGTTCAATACAAGCTCTGCTTCAAAACAGCATTTCTCGCTGAGAAAAGGCGAGTGCGAGCATAAGAGGATGCTTGAATTACATGCATTTACTGTCTTTTAAGGAAACATCCCACAAATTTATTTTTATGTTCTGCTGACTGGATTTAGGCTAAATAAGAAGGCAGACACAGTTTTATTTGAATTTGGTGCAGAAATTGTTCAATACAAGCTTGGCTTCAAAACAGCATTTTCTCGCTGAGAAAAGGCGATTATGAGCATAAAAGGATGCTTGAATTACATGCATTTACTGTCTTTTAAGGAAACATCCACAAACTTATTTTTATGTTCTGCTGACTGGATTTAGGCTAAATAAGAAGGCAGACACAGTTTTATTTGACTTTGGTGCAGAAATTGTTCAATACAAGCTTTTGCTTCAAAACAGCATTTCTCGCTGAGAAAAGGCGATTGCGAGCATAAAAGATGCTTGATTTACATGCATTTACTGTCTTTTAAGGAAACATCCCACAAGCATATTTTTATGTTCTGCTGACTGGATTTAGGCTAAATAAGAAGGCAGACACAGTTTTATTTGACTTTGGTGCAGAAATTGTTCAATACAAGCTTGGCTTCAAAACAGCATTTCTCGCTGAGAAAAGGCGATTGCGAGCATAAAAGGATGCTTGAATTACATATATTTACTGAATTTTAAGGAAACATCCCAGAAGCTTGTTTTTATGTTCTGCTGACTGGATTTAGGCTAAATAAGAAGGCAGACACAGTTTTATTTGACTTTGGTGCAGAAATTGTTCAATACAAGCTCTGCTTCAAAACAGCATTTCTCGCTGAGAAAAGGCGATTGCGAGCATAAGAGGATGCTTGAATTACATGCATTTACTGTCTTTTAAGGAAACATCCCACAAACTTATTTTTATTTTCTGCTGACTGGATTTAGGCTAAATAAGAAGGCAGACACAGTTTTATTTGAATTTGGTGCAGAAATTGTTCAATACAAGCTTGGCTTCAAAACAGCATTTTCTCGCTGAGAAAAGGCGATTGCGAGCATAAAAGGATGCTTGAATTACATGCATTTACTGTCTTTTAAGGAAACATCCCACAAGCTTATTTTCAGTCTCTCCTGAGTGGATTTAGGCTAAATAAGAAGGCAGACACAGTTTTATTTGACTTTGGTGCAGAAATTGTTCAATACAAGCTTGGCTTCAAAACAGCATTTCTCGCTGAGAAAAGGCGATTGCGAGCATAAAAGGATGCTTGAATTACATATATTTACTGAATTTTAAGGAAACATCCCAGAAGCTTGTTTTTATGTTCTGCTGACTGGATTTAGGCTAAATAAGAAGGCAGACACAGTTTTATTTGACTTTGGTGCAGAAATTGTTCAATACAAGCTCTGCTTCAAAACAGCATTTCTCGCTGAGAAAAGGCGATTGCGAGCATAAGAGGATGCTTGAATTACATGCATTTACTGTCTTTTAAGGAAACATCCCACAAACTTATTTTTATTTTCTGCTGACTGGATTTAGGCTAAATAAGAAGGCAGACACAGTTTTATTTGAATTTGGTGCAGAAATTGTTCTATACAAGCTTTTCTTCAAAACAGCATTTTCTCGCTGAGAAAAGGAGATTGCGAGCATAAAAGGATGCTTGAATTACATGCATTTACTGTCTTTTAAGTAAACATCCCACAAGCTTATTTTCAGTCTCTCCTGAGTGGATTTAGGCTAAATAAGAAGGCAGACACAGTTTTATTTGACTTTGGTGCAGAAATTGTTCAATACAAGCTTGGCTTCAAAACAGCATTTCTCGCTGAGAAAAGGCGATTGCGAGCATAAAAGGATGCTTGAATTACATGCATTTACTGTCTTTTAAGGAAACATCCCACAAGCTTATTTTTATGTTCTGCTGACTGGATTTAGGCTAAATAAGAAGGCAGACACAGTTTTATTTGACTTTGGTGCAGAAATTGTTCAATACAAGCTTGGCTTCAAAACAGCATTTCTCGCTGAGAAAAGGCGATTGCGAGCATAAAAGGATGCTTGAATTACATGCATTTACTGTCTTTTAAGTAAACATCCCACAAGCTTATTTTCAGTCTCTCCTGAGTGGATTTAGGCTAAATAAGAAGGCAGACACAGTTTTATTTGAGTTTGGTGCAGAAATTGTTCAATACAAGCTCTGCTTCAAAACATCATTTTCTCGCTGAGAAAAGGCGATTGCGAGCATAAAAGGATGCTTGAATTACATGCATTTACTGAATTTTAAGGAAACATCCCAGAAGCTTGTTTTTATGTTCGGCTGACTGGATTTAGGCTAAATAAGAAGGCAGACACAGTTTTATTTGACTTTGGTGCAGAAATTGTTCAATACAAGCTTTTGCTTCAAAACAGCATTTCTCGCTGAGAAAAGGCGATTGCGAGCATAAAAGGATGCTTGAATTACATGCATTTACTGTCTTTTAAGGAAACATCCCACGAGCTTATTTTCAGTCTCTCCTGAGTGGATTTAGGCTAAATAAGAAGGCAGACACAGTTTTATTTGACTTTGGTGCAGAAATTGTTCAATACAAGCTAGGCTTCAAAACAGCATTTCTCGCTGAGAAAAGGCGATTGCGAGCATAAAAGGATGCTTGAATTACATATATTTACTGAATTTTAAGGAAACATCCCAGAAGCTTGTTTTTATGTTCTGCTGACTGGATTTAGGCTAAATAAGAAGGCAGACACAGTTTTATTTGACTTTGGTGCAGAAATTGTTCAATACAAGCTCTGCTTCAAAACAGCATTTCTCGCTGAGAAAAGGCGATTGCGAGCATAAGAGGATGCTTGAATTACATGCATTTACTGTCTTTTAAGGAAACATCCCACAAACTTATTTTTATTTTCTGCTGACTGGATTTAGGCTAAATAAGAAGGCAGACACAGTTTTATTTGAATTTGGTGCAGAAATTGTTCAATACAAGCTTGGCTTCAAAACAGCATTTTCTCGCTGAGAAAAGGCGATTTGAGCATAAAAGGATGCTTGAATTACATGCATTTACTGTCTTTTAAGGAAACATCCCACAAGCTTATTTTTATGTTCTGCTGACTGGATTTAGGCTAAATAAGAAGGCAGACACAGTTTTATTTGACTTTGGTGCAGAAATTGTTCAATACAAGCTTGGCTTCAAAACAGCATTTTCTCGCTGAGAAAAGGCGATTGCGAGCATAAAAGGATGCTTGAATTACATGCATTTACTGTCTTTTAAGGAAACATCCCACAAGCTTATTTTTATGTTCTGCTGACTGGATTTAGGCTAAATAAGAAGGCAGACACAGTTTTATTTGACTTTGGTGCAGAAATTGTTCAATACAAGCTTGGTTTCAAAACAGCATTTTCTCGCTGAGAAAAGGCGATTTGAGCATAAAAGGATGCTTGAATTACATGCATTTACTGTCTTTTAAGTAAACATCCCACAAGCTTATTTTCAGTCTCTCCTGAGTGGATTTAGGCTAAATAAGAAGGCAGACACAGTTTTATTTGAGTTTGGTGCAGAAATTGTTCAATACAAGCTCTGCTTCAAAACATCATTTTCTCGCTGAGAAAAGGCGATTGCGAGCATAAAAGGATGCTTGAATTACATGCATTTACTGAATTTTAAGGAAACATCCCAGAAGCTTGTTTTTATGTTCTGCTGACTGGATTTAGGCTAAATAAGAAGGCAGACACAGTTTTATTTGACTTTGGTGCAGAAATTGTTCAATACAAGCTTTTGCTTCAAAACAGCATTTCTCGCTGAGAAAAGGCGATTGCGAGCATAAAAGGATGCTTGAATTACATGCATTTACTGTCTTTTAAGGAAACATCCCACAAGCTTATTTTCAGTCTCTCCTGAGTGGATTTAGGCTAAATAAGAAGGCAGACACAGTTTTATTTGACTTTGGTGCAGAAATTGTTCAATACAAGCTAGGCTTCAAAACAGCATTTCTCGCTGAGAAAAGGCGATTGCGAGCATAAAAGGATGCTTGAATTACATATATTTACTGAATTTTAAGGAAACATCCCAGAAGCTTGTTTTTATGTTCTGCTGACTGGATTTAGGCTAAATAAGAAGGCAGACACAGTTTTATTTGACTTTGGTGCAGAAATTGTTCAATACAAGCTCTGCTTCAAAACAGCATTTCTCGCTGAGAAAAGGCGATTGCGAGCATAAGAGGATGCTTGAATTACATGCATTTACTGTCTTTTAAGGAAACATCCCACAAACTTATTTTTATGTTCTGCTGACTGGATTTAGGCTAAATAAGAAGGCAGACACAGTTTTATTTGAGTTTGGTGCAGAAATTGTTCAATACAAGCTTGGCTTCAAAACAGCATTTTCTCGCTGAGAAAAGGCGATTGCGAGCATAAAAGGATGCTTGAATTACATGCATTTACTGTCTTTTAAGGAAACATCCCACAAGCTTATTTTTATGTTCTGCTGACTGGATTTAGGCTAAATAAGAAGGCAGACACAGTTTTATTTGACTTTGGTGCAGAAATTGTTCAATACAAGCTTTTGCTTCAAAACAGCATTTCTCGCTGAGAAAAGGCGATTGCGAGCATAAAAAGATGCTTGATTTACATGCATTTACTGTCTTTTAAGGAAACATCCCAGAAGCTTGTTTTTATGTTCTGCTGACTGGATTTAAGCTAAATAAGAAGGCAGACACAGTTTTATTTGACTTTGGTGCAGAAATTGTTCTATACAAGCTTTTCTTCAAAACAGCATTTTCTCGCTGAGAAAAGGAGATTGCGAGCATAAAAGGATGCTTGAATTACATGCATTTACTGTCTTTTAAGTAAACATCCCACAAGCTTATTTTCAGTCTCTCCTGAGTGGATTTAGGCTAAATAAGAAGGCAGACACAGTTTTATTTGACTTTGGTGCAGAAATTGTTCAATACAAGCTTGGCTTCAAAACAGCATTTCTCGCTGAGAAAAGGCGATTGCGAGCATAAAAGGATGCTTGAATTACATGCATTTACTGTCTTTTAAGGAAACATCCCACAAGCTTATTTTTATGTTCTGCTGACTGGATTTAGGCTAAATAAGAAGGCAGACACAGTTTTATTTGACTTTGGTGCAGAAATTGTTCAATACAAGCTTGGCTTCAAAACAGCATTTCTCGCTGAGAAAAGGCGATTGCGAGCATAAAAGGATGCTTGAATTACATGCATTTACTGTCTTTTAAGTAAACATCCCACAAGCTTATTTTCAGTCTCTCCTGAGTGGATTTAGGCTAAATAAGAAGGCAGACACAGTTTTATTTGAGTTTGGTGCAGAAATTGTTCAATACAAGCTCTGCTTCAAAACATCATTTTCTCGCTGAGAAAAGGCGATTGCGAGCATAAAAGGATGCTTGAATTACATGCATTTACTGAATTTTAAGGAAACATCCCAGAAGCTTGTTTTTATGTTCTGCTGACTGGATTTAGGCTAAATAAGAAGGCAGACACAGTTTTATTTGACTTTGGTGCAGAAATTGTTCAATACAAGCTTTTGCTTCAAAACAGCATTTCTCGCTGAGAAAAGGCGATTGCGAGCATAAAAGGATGCTTGAATTACATGCATTTACTGTCTTTTAAGGAAACATCCCACGAGCTTATTTTCAGTCTCTCCTGAGTGGATTTAGGCTAAATAAGAAGGCAGACACAGTTTTATTTGACTTTGGTGCAGAAATTGTTCAATACAAGCTAGGCTTCAAAACAGCATTTCTCGCTGAGAAAAGGCGATTGCGAGCATAAAAGGATGCTTGAATTACATATATTTACTGAATTTTAAGGAAACATCCCAGAAGCTTGTTTTTATGTTCTGCTGACTGGATTTAGGCTAAATAAGAAGGCAGACACAGTTTTATTTGACTTTGGTGCAGAAATTGTTCAATACAAGCTCTGCTTCAAAACAGCATTTCTCGCTGAGAAAAGGCGATTGCGAGCATAAGAGGATGCTTGAATTACATGCATTTACTGTCTTTTAAGGAAACATCCCACAAACTTATTTTTATTTTCTGCTGACTGGATTTAGGCTAAATAAGAAGGCAGACACAGTTTTATTTGAATTTGGTGCAGAAATTGTTCAATACAAGCTTGGCTTCAAAACAGCATTTTCTCGCTGAGAAAAGGCGATTATGAGCATAAAAGGATGCTTGAATTACATGCATTTACTGTCTTTTAAGGAAACATCCCACAAGCTTATTTTTATGTTCTGCTGACTGGATTTAGGCTAAATAAGAAGGCAGACACAGTTTTATTTGACTTTGGTGCAGAAATTGTTCAATACAAGCTTGGCTTCAAAACAGCATTTTCTCGCTGAGAAAAGGCGATTGCGAGCATAAAAGGATGCTTGAATTACATGCATTTACTGTCTTTTAAGGAAACATCCCACAAGCTTATTTTTATGTTCTGCTGACTGGATTTAGGCTAAATAAGAAGGCAGACACAGTTTTATTTGACTTTGGTGCAGAAATTGTTCAATACAAGCTTGGCTTCAAAACAGCATTTTCTCGCTGAGAAAAGGCGATTATGAGCATAAAAGGATGCTTGAATTACATGCATTTACTGTCTTTTAAGTAAACATCCCACAAGCTTATTTTCAGTCTCTCCTGAGTGGATTTAGGCTAAATAAGAAGGCAGACACAGTTTTATTTGAGTTTGGTGCAGAAATTGTTCAATACAAGCTCTGCTTCAAAACATCATTTTCTCGCTGAGAAAAGGCGATTGCGAGCATAAAAGGATGCTTGAATTACATGCATTTACTGAATTTTAAGGAAACATCCCAGAAGCTTGTTTTTATGTTCTGCTGACTGGATTTAGGCTAAATAAGAAGGCAGACACAGTTTTATTTGACTTTGGTGCAGAAATTGTTCAATACAAGCTTTTGCTTCAAAACAGCATTTCTCGCTGAGAAAAGGCGATTGCGAGCATAAAAGGATGCTTGAATTACATGCATTTACTGTCTTTTAAGGAAACATCCCACAAGCTTATTTTCAGTCTCTCCTGAGTGGATTTAGGCTAAATAAGAAGGCAGACACAGTTTTATTTGACTTTGGTGCAGAAATTGTTCAATACAAGCTAGGCTTCAAAACAGCATTTCTCGCTGAGAAAAGGCGATTGCGAGCATAAAAGGATGCTTGAATTACATATATTTACTGAATTTTAAGGAAACATCCCAGAAGCTTGTTTTTATGTTCTGCTGACTGGATTTAGGCTAAATAAGAAGGCAGACACAGTTTTATTTGACTTTGGTGCAGAAATTGTTCAATACAAGCTCTGCTTCAAAACAGCATTTCTCGCTGAGAAAAGGCGATTGCGAGCATAAGAGGATGCTTGAATTACATGCATTTACTGTCTTTTAAGGAAACATCCACAAACTTATTTTTATGTTCTGCTGACTGGATTTAGGCTAAATAAGAAGGCAGACACAGTTTTATTTGAGTTTGGTGCAGAAATTGTTCAATACAAGCTTGGCTTCAAAACAGCATTTTCTCGCTGAGAAAAGGCGATTGAGCATAAAAGGATGCTTGAATTACATGCATTTACTGTCTTTTAAGGAAACATCCCACAAGCTTATTTTTATGTTCTGCTGACTGGATTTAGGCTAAATAAGAAGGCAGACACAGTTTTATTTGACTTTGGTGCAGAAATTGTTCAATACAAGCTTTTGCTTCAAAACAGCATTTCTCGCTGAGAAAAGGCGATTGCGAGCATAAAAAGATGCTTGATTTACATGCATTTACTGTCTTTTAAGGAAACATCCCAGAAGCTTGTTTTTATGTTCTGCTGACTGGATTTAAGCTAAATAAGAAGGCAGACACAGTTTTATTTGACTTTGGTGCAGAAATTGTTCAATACAAGCTTGGCTTCAAAACAGCATTTTCTCGCTGAGAAAAGGCGATTGCGAGCATAAAAGGATGCTTGAATTACATGCATTTACTGTCTTTTAAGGAAACATCCCACAAGCTTATTTTCAGTCTCTCCTGAGTGGATTTAGGCTAAATAAGAAGGCAGACACAGTTTTATTTGAGTTTGGTGCAGAAATTGTTCAATACAAGCTAGGCTTCAAAACAGCATTTCTCGCTGAGAAAAGGCGATTGCGAGCATAAAAGGATGCTTGAATTACATGCATTTACTGTCTTTTAAGGAAACATCCCACAAGCATATTTTTATGTTCTGCTGACTGGATTTAGGCTAAATAAGAAGGCAGACACAGTTTTATTTGACTTTGGTGCAGAAATTGTTCAATACAAGCTTTTGCTTCAAAACAGCATTTCTCGCTGAGAAAAGGCGATTGCGAGCATAAGAGGATGCTTGAATTACATGCATTTACTGTCTTTTAAGGAAACATCCCACAAACTTATTTTTATGTTCTGCTGACTGGATTTAGGCTAAATAAGAAGGCAGACACAGTTTTATTTGAGTTTGGTGCAGAAATTGTTCAATACAAGCTTGGCTTCAAAACAGCATTTTCTCGCTGAGAAAAGGCGATTGCGAGCATAAAAGGATGCTTGAATTACATGCATTTACTGTCTTTTAAGGAAACATCCACAAGCATATTTTTATGTTCTGCTGACTGGATTTAGGCTAAATAAGAAGGCAGACACAGTTTTATTTGACTTTGGTGCAGAAATTGTTCAATACAAGCTTTTGCTTCAAAACAGCATTTCTCGCTGAGAAAAGGCGATTGCGAGCATAAAAAGATGCTTGATTTACATGCATTTACTGTCTTTTAAGGAAACATCCCACAAGCTTGTTTTTATGTTCTGCTGACTGGATTTAGGCTAAATAAGAAGGCAGACACAGTTTTATTTGACTTTGGTGCAGAAATTGTTCAATACAAGCTTGGCTTCAAAACAGCATTTCTCGCTGAGAAAAGGCGATTGCGAGCATAAGAGGATGCTTGAATTACATGCATTTACTGTCTTTTAAGGAAACATCCCACAAGCTTATTTTTATTTTCTGCTGACTGGATTTAGGCTAAATAAGAAGGCAGACACAGTTTTATTTGAATTTGGTGCAGAAATTGTTCAATACAAGCTTGGCTTCAAAACAGCATTTTCTCGCTGAGAAAAGGCGATTGCGAGCATAAAAGGATGCTTGATTTACATGCATTTACTGTCTTTTAAGGAAACATCCCACAAGCTTATTTTTATGTTCTGCTGACTGGATTTAGGCTAAATAAGAAGGCAGACACAGTTTTATTTGACTTTGGTGCAGAAATTGTTCAATACAAGCTTTTGCTTCAAAACAGCATTTCTCGCTGAGAAAAGGCGATTGCGAGCATAAAAGATGCTTGATTTACATGCATTTACTGTCTTTTAAGGAAACATCCCAGAAGCTTGTTTTTATGTTCTGCTGACTGGATTTAAGCTAAATAAGAAGGCAGACACAGTTTTATTTGACTTTGGTGCAGAAATTGTTCAATACAAGCTTGGCTTCAAAACAGCATTTTCTCGCTGAGAAAAGGCGATTGCGAGCATAAAAGGATGCTTGAATTACATGCATTTACTGTCTTTTAAGGAAACATCCCACAAGCTTATTTTCAGTCTCTCCTGAGTGGATTTAGGCTAAATAAGAAGGCAGACACAGTTTTATTTGAGTTTGGTGCAGAAATTGTTCAATACAAGCTAGGCTTCAAAACAGCATTTCTCGCTGAGAAAAGGCGATTGCGAGCATAAAAGGATGCTTGAATTACATGCATTTACTGTCTTTTAAGGAAACATCCCACAAGCATATTTTTATGTTCTGCTGACTGGATTTACGCTAAATAAGAAGGCAGACACAGTTTTATTTGACTTTGGTGCAGAAATTGTTCAATACAAGCTTTTGCTTCAAAACAGCATTTCTCGCTGAGAAAAGGCGATTGCGAGCATAAAAAGATGCTTGATTTACATGCATTTACTGTCTTTTAAGGAAACATCCCACAAGCTTGTTTTTATGTTCTGCTGACTGGATTTAGGCTTAATAAGAAGGCAGACACAGTTTTATTTGACTTTGGTGCAGAAATTGTTCAATACAAGCTTGGCTTCAAAACAGCATTTTCTCGCTGAGAAAAGGCGATTGCGAGCATAAAAGGATGCTTGAATTACATATATTTACTGAATTTTAAGGAAACATCCCAGAAGCTTGTTTTTATGTTCTGCTGACTGGATTTAGGCTAAATAAGAAGGCAGACACAGTTTTATTTGACTTTGGTGCAGAAATTGTTCAATACAAGCTCTGCTTCAAAACAGCATTTCTCGCTGAGAAAAGGCGATTGCGAGCATAAGAGGATGCTTGAATTACATGCATTTACTGTCTTTTAAGGAAACATCCCACAAATTTATTTTTATGTTCTGCTGACTGGATTTAGGCTAAATAAGAAGGCAGACACAGTTTTATTTGAATTTGGTGCAGAAATTGTTCAATACAAGCTTTTGCTTCAAAACAGCATTTCTCGCTGAGAAAAGGCGATTGCGAGCATAAAAAGATGCTTCATTTACATGCATTTACTGTCTTTTAAGGAAACATCCCACAAGCTTGTTTTTATGTTCTGCTGACTGGATTTAGGCTAAATAAGAAGGCAGACACAGTTTTATTTGACTTTGGTGCAGAAATTGTTCAATACAAGCTTGGCTTCAAAACAGCATTTTCTCGCTGAGAAAAGGCGATTGCGAGCATAAAAGGATGCTTGAATTACATGCATTTACTGTCTTTTAAGGAAACATCCCACAAGCTTATTTTCAGTCTCTCCTGAGTGGATTTAGGCTAAATAAGAAGGCAGACATAGTTTTATTTGAGTTTGGGCAGAAATTGTTCAATACAAGCTTTGCTTCAAAACAGCATTTCTCGCTGAGAAAAGGCGATTGCGAGCATAAAAGGATGCTTGAATTACATGCATTTACTGTCTTTTAAGGAAACATCCCACAAGCTTGTTTTTATGTTCTGCTGACTGGATTTAGGCTAAATAAGAAGGCAGACACAGTTTTATTTGACTTTGGTGCAGAACTTGTTCAATACAAGCTTGGCTTCAAAACAGCATTTCTCGCTGAGAAAAGGCGATTGCGAGGATAAAAGGATGCTTGATTACATGCATTTACTGTCTTTTAAGGAAACATCCCACAAGCTTATTTTCAGTCTCTCCTGTGTGGATTTAGGCTAAATAAGAAAGCAGACACAGTTTTATTTGACTTTGGTGCAGAAATTGTTCAATACAAGCTCTGCTTCAAAACAGCATTTCTCGCTGAGAAAAGGCGATTGCGAGCATAAGAGGATGCTTGAATTACATGCATTTACTGTCTTTTAAGGAAACATCCCAGAAGCTTGTTTTTATGTTCTGCTGACTGGATTTAGGCTAAATAAGAAGGCAGACACAGTTTTATTTGACTTTGGTGCAGAAATTGTTCAATACAAGCTTGGCTTCAAAACAGCATTTCTCGCTGAGAAAAGGCGATTGCGAGCATAAGAGGATGCTTGAATTACATGCATTTACTGTCTTTTAAGGAAACATCCCACAAGCTTATTTTTATGTTCTGCTGACTGGATTTAGGCTAAAAAAGGAGGCAGACACAGTTTTATTTGACTTTGGTGCAGAAATTGTTCAATACAAGCTTGGCTTCAAAACAGCATTTTCTCGCTGAGAAAAGGCGATTGCGAACATAAAAAGAAGCTTGAATTACATATATTTACTGAATTTTAAGGAAACATCCCAGAAGCTTGTTTTTATGTTCTGCTGACTGGATTTAAGCTAAATAAGAAGGCAGACACAGTTTTATTTGACTTTGGTGCAGAAATTGTTCAATACAAGCTTTGCTTCAAAACAGCATTTCTCGCTGAGAAAAGGCGATTGCGAGCATAAAAGGATGCTTGAATTACATGCATTTACTGTCTTTTAAGGAAACATCCCACAAGCTTATTTTTATGTTCTGCTGACTGGATTTAGGCTAAATAAGAAGGCAGACACATTTTTTTTTGAGTTTGGTGCAGAAATTGTTCAATACAAGCTCTGCTTCAAAACATCATTTTCTCGCTGAGAAAAGGCGATTGCGAGCATAAAAGGATGCTTGAATTACATGCATTTACTGTTTTTTAAGGAAACATCCCACAAGCTTATTTTTATGTTCTGCTGACTGGATTTAGGCTAAATAAGAAGGCAGACACAGTTTTATTTGACTTTAGTGCAGAAATTGTTCAATACAAGCTTGGCTTCAAAACAGCATTTTCTCGCTGAGAAAAGGCGATTGCGAGCATAAAAGGATGCTTGATTTACATGCATTTACTGTCTTTTAAGGAAACATCCCACAAGCTTATTTTCAGTCTCTCCTGAGTGGATTTAGGCTAAATAAGAAGGCAGACACAGTTTTATTTGACTTTGGTGCAGAAATTGTTCAATACAAGCTTGGCTTCAAAACAGCATTTTCTCGCTGAGAAAAGGCGATTGCGAGCATAAAAGGATGCTTGAATTACATATATTTACTGAATTTTAAGGAAACATCCCAGAAGCTTGTTTTTATGTTCTGCTGACTGGATTTAGGCTAAAAAAGGAGGCAGAAACAGTTTTATTTGACTTTGGTGCAGAAATTGTTCAATACAAGCTTGGCTTCAAAACAGCATTTCTCGCTGAGAAAAGGCGATTGCGAGCATAAAAGAAGCTTGAATTACATGCATTTACTGTCTTTTAAGGAAACATCCCACAAGCTTGTTTTTATGTTCTGCTGACTGGATTTAGGCTAAATAAGAAGGCAGATACAGTTTTATTTGAGTTTGGTGCAAAAATTGTTCAATACAAGCTTGGCTTCAAATCACAATTTTCTCGCTGAGAAAAGGCGATTGCGAGCATAAAAGGATGCTTGAATTACATGCATTTACTGTCTTTTAAGGAAACATCCCACAAGCTTATTTTCAGTCTCTCCTGAGTGGATTTAGGCTAAATAAGAAGGCAGACACAGTTTTATTTGAGTTTGGTGCAGAAATTGTTCAATACAAGCTTGGCTTCAAAACAGCATTTTCTCGCTGAGAAAAGGCGATTGCGAGCATAAAAGGATGCTTGAATTACATGCATTTACTGTTTTTAAGGAAACATCCCACAAGCTTATTTTCAGTCTCTCCTGAGTGGATTTAGGCTAAATAAGAAGGCAGACACAGTTTTATTTGAGTTTGGTGCAGAAATTGTTCAATACAAGCTTGGCTTCAAAACAGCATTTCTCGCTGAGAAAAGGCGATTGCGAGCATAAAAGGATGCTTGATTTACATGCATTTACTGTCTTTTAAGGAAACATCCCAGAAGCTTGTTTTTATGTTCTGCTGACTGGATTTAGGCTAAATAAGAAGGCAGACACAGTTTTATTTGACTTTGGTGCAGAAATTGTTCAATACAAGCTTTGCTTCAAAACAGCATTTCTCGCTGAGAAAAGGCGATTGCGAGCATAAAAGGATACTTGATTTACATGCATTTACTGTCTTTTAAGGAAACATCCCACAAGCTTGTTGTTATGTTCTGCTGACTGGATTTAGGCTAAATAAGAAGGCAGACACAGTTTTATTTGAGTTTGGTGCAGAAATTGTTCAATACAAGCTTGGCTTCAAAACAGCATTTCTCGCTGAGAAAAGGCGATTGCGAGCATAAAAGGATGCTTGATTTACATGCATTTACTGTCTTTTAAGGAAACATCCCACAAGCTTAATTTCAGTCTCTCCTGAGTGGATTTAGGCTAAATAAGAAGGCAGACACAGTTTTATTTGACTTTGGGCAGAAATTGTTCAATACAAGCTTGGCTTCAAAACAGCATTTCTCGCTGAGAAAAGGCGATTGCGAGCATAAAAGGATGCTTGAATTACATGCATTTACTGAATTTTAAGGAAACATCCCACAAGCTTATTTTTATGTTCTGCTGACTGGATTTAAGCTAAATAAGAAGGCAGACACAGTTTTATTTGACTTTGGTGCAGAAATTGTTCAATACAAGCTTGGCTTCAAAACAGCATTTTCTCGCTGAGAAAAGGCGATTGCGAGCATAAAAGGATGCTTGAATTACATGCATTTACTGTCTTTTAAGGAAACATCCCACAAGCTTATTTTCAGTCTCTCCTGAGTGGATTTAGGCTAAATAAGAAGGCAGACACAGTTTTATTTGACTTTGGTGCAGAAATTGTTCAATACAAGCTTGGCTTCAAAACAGCATTTCTCGCGGAGAAAAGGCGATTGCGAGCATAAAAGGATGCTTGAATTACATATATTTACTGAATTTTAAGGAAACATCCCAGAAGCTTGTTTTTATGTTCTGCTGACTGGATTTAGGCTAACTAAGAAGGCAGACACAGTTTTATTTGACTTTGGTGCAGAAATTGTTCAATACAAGCTCTGCTTCAAAACAGCATTTCTCGCTGAGAAAAGGCGATTATGAGCATAAAAGGATGCTTGAATTACATGCATTTACTGTCTTTTAAGGAAACATCCACAAGCTTATTTTTATGTTCTGCTGACTGGATTTAGGCTAAATAAGAAGGCAGACACATTTTTTTGAGTTTGGTGCAGAAATTGTTCAATACAAGCTTGGTTTCAAAACAGCATTTTCTCGCTGAGAAAAGGCGATTGCGAACATAAAAAGAAGCTTGAATTACATATATTTACTGAATTTTAAGGAAACATCCCAGAAGCTTGTTTTTATGTTCTGCTGACTGGATTTAAGCTAAATAAGAAGGCAGACACAGTTTTATTTGACTTTGGTGCAGAAATTGTTCAATACAAGCTTTGCTTCAAAACAGCATTTCTCGCTGAGAAAAGGCGATTGCGAGCATAAAAGGATGCTTGAATTACATGCATTTACTGTCTTTTAAGGAAACATCCACAAGCTTATTTTTATGTTCTGCTGACTGGATTTAGGCTAAATAAGAAGGCAGACACATTTTTTTTTGAGTTTGGTGCAGAAATTGTTCAATACAAGCTCTGCTTCAAAACATCATTTTCTCGCTGAGAAAAGGCGATTGCGAGCATAAAAGGATGCTTGAATTACATGCATTTACTGTTTTTAAGGAAACATCCCACAAGCTTATTTTTATGTTCTGCTGACTGGATTTAGGCTAAATAAGAAGGCAGACACAGTTTTATTTGACTTTAGTGCAGAAATTGTTCAATACAAGCTTGGCTTCAAAACAGCATTTTCTCGCTGAGAAAAGGCGATTGCGAGCATAAAGGATGCTTGATTTACATGCATTTACTGTCTTTTAAGGAAACATCCCACAAGCTTATTTTCAGTCTCTCCTGAGTGGATTTAGGCTAAATAAGAAGGCAGACACAGTTTTATTTGACTTTGGTGCAGAAATTGTTCAATACAAGCTTGGTTTAAAACAGCATTTTCTCGCTGAGAAAAGGCGATTGCGAGCATAAAAGGATGCTTGAATTACATATATTTACTGAATTTTAAGGAAACATCCCAGAAGCTTGTTTTTATGTTCTGCTGACTGGATTTAGGCTAAAAAAGGAGGCAGAAACAGTTTTATTTGACTTTGGTGCAGAAATTGTTCAATACAAGCTTGGCTTCAAAACAGCATTTCTCGCTGAGAAAAGGCGATTGCGAGCATAAAAAGAAGCTTGAATTACATGCATTTACTGTCTTTTAAGGAAACATCCCACAAGCTTGTTTTTATGTTCTGCTGACTGGATTTAGGCTAAATAAGAAGGCAGATACAGTTTTATTTGAGTTTGGTGCAAAAATTGTTCAATACAAGCTTGGCTTCAAATCACAATTTTCTCGCTGAGAAAAGGCGATTGCGAGCATAAAAGGATGCTTGAATTACATGCATTTACTGTCTTTTAAGGAAACATCCCACAAGCTTATTTTCAGTCTCTCCTGAGTGGATTTAGGCTAAATAAGAAGGCAGACACAGTTTTATTTGAGTTTGGTGCAGAAATTGTTCAATACAAGCTTGGCTTCAAAACAGCATTTTCTCGCTGAGAAAAGGCGATTGCGAGCATAAAAGGATGCTTGAATTACATGCATTTACTGTTTTTAAGGAAACATCCCACAAGCTTATTTTCAGTCTCTCCTGAGTGGATTTAGGCTAAATAAGAAGGCAGACACAGTTTTATTTGAGTTTGGTGCAGAAATTGTTCAATACAAGCTTGGCTTCAAAACAGCATTTCTCGCTGAGAAAAGGCGATTGCGAGCATAAAAGGATGCTTGATTTACATGCATTTACTGTCTTTTAAGGAAACATCCCAGAAGCTTGTTTTTATGTTCTGCTGACTGGATTTAGGCTAAATAAGAAGGCAGACACAGTTTTATTTGACTTTGGTGCAGAAATTGTTCAATACAAGCTTTGCTTCAAAACAGCATTTCTCGCTGAGAAAAGGCGATTGCGAGCATAAAAGGATACTTGATTTACATGCATTTACTGTCTTTTAAGGAAACATCCCACAAGCTTGTTGTTATGTTCTGCTGACTGGATTTAGGCTAAATAAGAAGGCAGACACAGTTTTATTTGAGTTTGGTGCAGAAATTGTTCAATACAAGCTTGGCTTCAAAACAGCATTTCTCGCTGAGAAAAGGCGATTGCGAGCATAAAAGGATGCTTGATTTACATGCATTTACTGTCTTTTAAGGAAACATCCCACAAGCTTAATTTCAGTCTCTCCTGAGTGGATTTAGGCTAAATAAGAAGGCAGACACAGTTTTATTTGACTTTGGGCAGAAATTGTTCAATACAAGCTTGGCTTCAAAACAGCATTTCTCGCTGAGAAAAGGCGATTGCGAGCATAAAAGGATGCTTGAATTACATGCATTTACTGAATTTTAAGGAAACATCCCAGAAGCTTGTTTTTATGTTCTGCTGACTGGATTTAGGCTAAATAAGAAGGCAGACACAGCTTTATTTGACTTTGGTGCAGAAATTGTTCAATACAAGCTCTGCTTCAAAACAGCATTTCTCGCTGAGAAAAGATGATTGCGAGCATAAGAGGATGCTTGAATTACATGCATTTACTGTCTTTTAAGGAAACATCCCACAAGCTTATTTTCAGTCTCTCCTGAGTGGATTTAGGCTAAATAAGAAGGCAGACACAGTTTTATTTGACTTTGGTGCAGAAATTGTTCAATACAAGCTTTTGCTTCAAAACAGCATTTCTCGCTGAGAAAAGGCGATTGCGAGCATAAAAGGATGCTTGAATTACATGCATTTACTGTCTTTTAAGGAAACATCCCACAAGCTTGTTTTTATGTTCTGCTGACTGGATTTAGGCTAAATAAGAAGGCAGACACAGTTTTATTTGACTTTGGTGCAGAAATTGTTCAATACAAGCTTGGCTTCAAAACAGCATTTCTCGCTGAGAAAAGGCGATTGCGAGCATAAAAGGATACTTTAATTACATGCATTTACTGTCTTTTAAAGAAACATCCCACAAGCTTATTTTCAGTCTCTCCTGAGTGGATTTAGGCTAAATAAGAAGGCAGACACAGTTTTATTTGAGTTTGGTGCAGAAATTGTTCAATACAAGATTGGTTTCAAAACAGCATTTTCTCGCTAAGAAAAGGCGATTGCGAGCATAAAAGGATGCTTGAATTACATGCATTTACTGTCTTTTAAGGAAACATCCCACAAGCTTATTTTTATGTTCTGCTGACTGGATTTAAGCTAAATAAGAAGGCAGACACAGTTTTATTTGACTTTGGTGCAGAAATTGTTCAATACAAGCTTGGCTTCAAAACAGCATTTTCTCGCTGAGAAAAGGCGATTGCGAGCATAAAAGGATGCTTGAATTACATGCATTTACTGTCTTTTAAGGAAACATCCCACAAGCTTATTTTCAGTCTCTCCTGAGTGGATTTAGGCTAAATAAGAAGGCAGACACAGTTTTATTTGACTTTGGTGCAGAAATTGTTCAATACAAGCTTGGCTTCAAAACAGCATTTCTCGCGGAGAAAAGGCGATTGCGAGCATAAAAGGATGCTTGAATTACATATATTTACTGAATTTTAAGGAAACATCCCAGAAGCTTGTTTTTATGTTCTGCTGACTGGATTTAGGCTAACTAAGAAGGCAGACACAGTTTTATTTGACTTTGGTGCAGAAATTGTTCAATACAAGCTCTGCTTCAAAACAGCATTTCTCGCTGAGAAAAGGCGATTGCGAGCATAAAAGGATGCTTGAATTACATGCATTTACTGTCTTTTAAGGAAACATCCCACAAGCTTATTTTTATGTTCTGCTGACTGGATTTAGGCTAAATAAGAAGGCAGACACATTTTTTTTTGAGTTTGGTGCAGAAATTGTTCAATACAAGCTTGGCTTCAAAACAGCATTTCTCGCTGAGAAAAGGCGATTGCGAGCATAAAAGGATGCTTGAATTACATGCATTTACTGTCTTTTAAGGAAACATCCCACAAACTTATTTTTATGTTCTGCTGACTGGATTTAGGCTAAGTAAGAAGGCAGACACAGTTTTATTTGACTTTGGTGCAGAAATTGTTCAATACAAGCTTGGCTTCAAAACAGCATTTCTCGCTGAGAAAAGGCGATTGCGAGCATAAAAGGATGCTTGAATTACATATATTTACTGAATTTTAAGGAAACATCCCAGAAGCTTGTTTTTATGTTCTGCTGACTGGATTTAGGCTAAATAAGAAGGCAGACACAGTTTTATTTGAGTTTGGTGCAGAAATTGTTCAATACAAGCTCTGCTTCAAAACAGCATTTCTCGCTGAGAAAAGGCGATTGCGAGCATAAAAGGATGCTTGATTACATGCATTTACTGTCTTTTAAGGAAACATCCCACAAGCTTATTTTCAGTCTCTCCTGAGTGGATTTAGGCTAAATAAGAAGGCAGACACAGTTTTATTTGAGTTTGGTGCAGAAATTGTTCAATAAAAGATTGGTTTCAAAACAGCATTTTCTGGCTGAGAAAAGGCGATTGCGAGCATGAAAGGATGCTTGAATTACATGCATTTACTGTCTTTTAAGGAAACATCCCACAAGCTTGTTTTTATGTTCTGCTGACTGGATTTAGGCTAAATAAGAAGGCAGACACAGTTTTATTTGACTTTGGTGCAGAAATTGTTCAATACAAGCTTGGCTTCAAAACAGCATTTTCTCGCTGAGAAAAGGCGATTGCGAGCATAAAAGGATGCTTGAATTACATGCATTTACTGTTTTTTAAGGAAACATCCCACAAGCTTATTTTCAGTCTCTCCTGAGTGGATTTAGGCTAAATAAGAAGGCAGACACAGTTTTATTTGAGTTTGGTGCAGAAATTGTTCAATACAAGCTTGGCTTCAAAACAGCATTTCTCGCTGAGAAAAGGCGATTGCGAGCATAAAAGGATGCTTGATTTACATGCATTTACTGTCTTTTAAGGAAACATCCCAGAAGCTTGTTTTTATGTTCTGCTGACTGGATTTAGGCTAAATAAGAAGGCAGACACAGTTTTATTTGACTTTGGTGCAGAAATTGTTCAATACAAGCTTTGCTTCAAAACAGCATTTCTCGCTGAGAAAAGGCGATTGCGAGCATAAAAGGATACTTGATTTACATGCATTTACTGTCTTTTAAGGAAACATCCCACAAGCTTGTTGTTATGTTCTGCTGACTGGATTTAGGCTAAATAAGAAGGCAGACACAGTTTTATTTGAGTTTGGTGCAGAAATTGTTCAATACAAGCTTGGCTTCAAAACAGCATTTCTCGCTGAGAAAAGGCGATTGCGAGCATAAAAGGATGCTTGATTTACATGCATTTACTGTCTTTTAAGGAAACATCCCACAAGCTTAATTTCAGTCTCTCCTGAGTGGATTTAGGCTAAATAAGAAGGCAGACACAGTTTTATTTGACTTTGGGCAGAAATTGTTCAATACAAGCTTGGCTTCAAAACAGCATTTCTCGCTGAGAAAAGGCGATTGCGAGCATAAAAGGATGCTTGAATTACATGCATTTACTGAATTTTAAGGAAACATCCCAGAAGCTTGTTTTTATGTTCTGCTGACTGGATTTAGGCTAAATAAGAAGGCAGACACAGCTTTATTTGACTTTGGTGCAGAAATTGTTCAATACAAGCTCTGCTTCAAAACAGCATTTCTCGCTGAGAAAAGATGATTGCGAGCATAAGAGGATGCTTGAATTACATGCATTTACTGTCTTTTAAGGAAACATCCCACAAGCTTATTTTCAGTCTCTCCTGAGTGGATTTAGGCTAAATAAGAAGGCAGACACAGTTTTATTTGACTTTGGTGCAGAAATTGTTCAATACAAGCTTTTGCTTCAAAACAGCATTTCTCGCTGAGAAAAGGCGATTGCGAGCATAAAAGGATGCTTGAATTACATGCATTTACTGTCTTTTAAGGAAACATCCCACAAGCTTGTTTTTATGTTCTGCTGACTGGATTTAGGCTAAATAAGAAGGCAGACACAGTTTTATTTGACTTTGGTGCAGAAATTGTTCAATACAAGCTTGGCTTCAAAACAGCATTTCTCGCTGAGAAAAGGCGATTGCGAGCATAAAAGGATACTTTAATTACATGCATTTACTGTCTTTTAAAGAAACATCCCACAAGCTTATTTTCAGTCTCTCCTGAGTGGATTTAGGCTAAATAAGAAGGCAAACACAGTTTTATTTGAGTTTGGTGCAGAAATTGTTCAATACAAGATTGGTTTCAAAACAGCATTTTCTCGCTAAGAAAAGGCGATTGCGAGCATAAAAGGATGCTTGAATTACATGCATTTACTGTCTTTTAAGGAAACATCCCACAAGCTTATTTTTATGTTCTGCTGACTGGATTTAAGCTAAATAAGAAGGCAGACACAGTTTTATTTGACTTTGGTGCAGAAATTGTTCAATACAAGCTTGGCTTCAAAACAGCATTTTCTCGCTGAGAAAAGGCGATTGCGAGCATAAAAGGATGCTTGAATTACATGCATTTACTGTCTTTTAAGGAAACATCCCACAAGCTTATTTTCAGTCTCTCCTGAGTGGATTTAGGCTAAATAAGAAGGCAGACACAGTTTTATTTGACTTTGGTGCAGAAATTGTTCAATACAAGCTTGGCTTCAAAACAGCATTTCTCGCGGAGAAAAGGCGATTGCGAGCATAAAAGGATGCTTGAATTACATATATTTACTGAATTTTAAGGAAACATCCCAGAAGCTTGTTTTTATGTTCTGCTGACTGGATTTAGGCTAAATAAGAAGGCAGACACAGTTTTATTTGAGTTTGGTGCAGAAATTGTTCAATACAAGCTCTGCTTCAAAACAGCATTTCTCGCTGAGAAAAGGCGATTGCGAGCATAAAAGGATGCTTGATTACATGCATTTACTGTCTTTTAAGGAAACATCCCACAAGCTTATTTTCAGTCTCTCCTGAGTGGATTTAGGCTAAATAAGAAGGCAGACACAGTTTTATTTGAGTTTGGTGCAGAAATTGTTCAATAAAAGATTGGTTTCAAAACAGCATTTTCTGGCTGAGAAAAGGCGATTGCGAGCATGAAAGGATGCTTGAATTACATGCATTTACTGTCTTTTAAGGAAACATCCCACAAGCTTGTTTTTATGTTCTGCTGACTGGATTTAGGCTAAATAAGAAGGCAGACACAGTTTTATTTGACTTTGGTGCAGAAATTGTTCAATACAAGCTTGGCTTCAAAACAGCATTTCTCGCTGAGAAAAAGGGGATTGCGAGCATAAAAGGATGCTTGAATTACATATATTTACTGAATTTTAAGGAAACATCCCAGAAGCTTGTTTTTATGTTCTGCTGACTGGATTTAGGCTAAATAAGAAGGCAGACACAGTTTTATTTGACTTTGGTGCAGAACTTGTTCAATACAAGCTTGGCTTCAAAACAGCATTTCTCGCTGAGAAAAAGCGATTGCGAGCATAAAAGGATGCTTGAATTACATGCATTTACTGTCTTTTAAGGAAACATCCCACAAGCTTGTTTTTATGTTCTGCTGACTGGATTTAGGCTAAATAAGAAGGCAGACTGAGGTTTATTTGACTTTGGTGCAGAAATTGTTCAATACAAGCTTGGTTCAAAACAGCATTTCTCGATGAGAAAAGGCGATTGCGAGCATAAAAGGATTCTTGATTACATGCATTTACTGTCTTTTAAGGAAACATCCCACAAGCTTATTTTCAGTCTCTCCTGAGTGGATTTAGGCTAAATAAGAAGGCAGACACAGTTTTATTTGAGTTTGGTGCAGAAATTGTTCAATACAAGCTTGGCTTCAAAACAGCATTTCTCGCTGAGAAAAGGCGATTGCGAGCATAAAAGGATACTTTAATTACATGCATTTACTGTCTTTTAAAGAAACATCCCACAAGCTTATTTTCAGTCTCTCCTGAGTGGATTTAGGCTAAATAAGAAGGCAAACACAGTTTTATTTGAGTTTGGTGCAGAAATTCTTCAATACAAGCTTGGCTTCAAAACAGCATTTCTCGCTGAGAAAAGGCGATTGCGAGCATAAAAGGATTCTTGAATTACATATATTTACTGAATTTTAAGGAAACATCCCAGAAGCTTGTTTTTATGTTCTGCTGACTGGATTTAGGCTAAATAAGAAGGCAGACACAGTTTTATTTGACTTTGGTGCAGAAATTGTTCAATACAAGCTTTGCTTCAAAACAGCATTTCTCGCTGAGAAAAGGCGATTGCGAGCATAAAAGGATACTTGATTTACATGCATTTACTGTCTTTTAAGGAAACATCCCACAAGCTTGTTGTTATGTTCTGCTGACTGGATTTAGGCTAAATAAGAAGGCAGACACAGTTTTATTTGAGTTTGGTGCAGAAATTGTTCAATACAAGATTGGCTTCAAAACAGCATTTCTCGCTGAGAAAAGGCGATTGCGAGCATAAAAGGATGCTTGAATTACATGCATTTACTGTCTTTTAAGGAAACATCCCACAAGCTTATTTTCAGTCTCTCCTGAGTGGATTTAGGCTAAATAAGAAGGCAGACACAGTTTTATTTGAGTTTGGTGCAGAAATTGTTCAATACAAGCTTGGCTTCAAAACAGCATTTCTCGGTGAGAAAAGGCGATTATGAGCATAAGAGGATGCTTGAATTACATGCATTTACTGTCTTTTAAGGAAACATCCACAAGCTTATTTTTATGTTCTGCTGACTGGATTTAGGCTAAATAAGAAGGTAGACACAGTTTTATTTGACTTTGGTGCAGAAATTGTTCAATACAAGCTTGGCTTCAAAACAGCATTTCTCGCTGAGAAAAGGCGATTGCGAGCATAAAAGGATACTTTAATTACATATATTTACTGTCTTTTAAAGAAACATCCCACAAGCTTATTTTCAGTCTCTCCTGAGTGGATTTAGGCTAAATAAGAAGGCAGACACAGTTTTATTTGAGTTTGGTGCAGAAATTGTTTAATACAAGCTTGGCTTCAAAACAGCATTATTCGCTGAGAAAAGGCGATTGCGAGCATAAAAGGATGCTTGATTTACATGCATTTACTGTCTTTTAAGGAAACATCCCACAAGCTTATTTTCAGTGTCTCCTGAGTGGATTTAGGCTAAATAAGAAGGCAGACACAGTTTTATTTGAGTTTGGTGCAGAAATTGTTCAATACAAGCTTTGCTTCAAAACAGCATTTCTCGGTGAGAAAAGGCGATTGCGAGCATAAAAGGATGCTTGAATTACATGCATTTACTGTCTTTTAAGGAAACATCCCACAAGCTTATTTTCAGTCTCTCCTGATTGGATTTAGGCTAAATAAGAAGGCAGACACAGTTTTATTTGACTTTGGTGCAGAAATTGTTCAATACAAGCTTTTGCTTCAAAACAGCATTTCTCGCTGAGAAAAGGGGATTGCGAGCATAAAAGGATGCTTGATTTACATGCATTTGCTGTCTTTTAAGGAAACATCCCACAAGCTTATTTTCAGTCTCTCCTGAGTGGATTTAGGCTAAATAAGAAGGCAGACACAGTTTTATTTAAGTTTGGTGCAGAAATTGTTCAATACAAGCTTGGCTTCAAAACACCATTTCTCGCTGAGAAAAGGCGATTGCGAGCATAAAAGGATGCTTTAATTACATGCATTTACTGTCTTTTAAAGAAACATCCCACAAGCTTATTTTCAGTCTCTCCTGAGTGGATTTAGGCTAAATAAGAAGGCAAACACAGTTTTATTTGAGTTTGGTGCAGAAATTGTTCAATACAAGCTTGGCTTCAAAACAGCATTTCTCGCTGAGAAAAGGCGATTGCGAGCATAAAAGGATGCTTGAATTACATATATTTACTGAATTTTAAGGAAACATCCCAGAAGCTTGTTTTTATGTTCTGCTGACTGGATTTAGGCTAAATAAGAAGGCAGACACAGTTTTATTTGACTTTGGTGCAGAAATTGTTCAATACAAGCTTTGCTTCAAAACAGCATTTCTCGCTGAGAAAAGGCGATTGCGAGCATAAAAGGATACTTGATTTACATGCATTTACTGTCTTTTAAGGAAACATCCCACAAGCTTGTTGTTATGTTCTGCTGACTGGATTTAGGCTAAATAAGAAGGCAGACACAGTTTTATTTGAGTTTGGTGCAGAAATTGTTCAATACAAGCTTGGCTTCAAAACAGCATTTCTCGCTGAGAAAAGGCGATTGCGAGCATAAAAGGATGCTTGAATTACATGCATTTACTGTCTTTTAAGGAAACATCCCACAAACTTATTTTTATGTTCTGCTGACTGGATTTAGGCTAAGTAAGAAGGCAGACACAGTTTTATTTGACTTTGGTGCAGAAATTGTTCAATACAAGCTTGGCTTCAAAACAGCATTTCTCGCTGAGAAAAGGCGATTGCGAGCATAAAAGGATGCTTGAATTACATATATTTACTGAATTTTAAGGAAACATCCCAGAAGCTTGTTTTTATGTTCTGCTGACTGGATTTAGGCTAAATAAGAAGGCAGACACAGTTTTATTTGAGTTTGGTGCAGAAATTGTTCAATACAAGCTCTGCTTCAAAACAGCATTTCTCGCTGAGAAAAGGCGATTGCGAGCATAAAAGGATGCTTGATTACACATGCATTTACTGTCTTTTAAGGAAACATCCCACAAGCTTATTTTCAGTCTCTCCTGAGTGGATTTAGGCTAAATAAGAAGGCAGACACAGTTTTATTTGAGTTTGGTGCAGAAATTCTTCAATAAAAGATTGGTTTCAAAACAGCATTTTCTGGCTGAGAAAAGGCGATTGCGAGCATGAAAGGATGCTTGAATTACATGCATTTACTGTCTTTTAAGGAAACATCCCACAAGCTTGTTTTTATGTTCTGCTGACTGGATTTAGGCTAAATAAGAAGGCAGACACAGTTTTATTTGACTTTGGTGCAGAAATTGTTCAATACAAGCTTGGCTTCAAAACAGCATTTCTCGCTGAGAAAAAGGGGATTGCGAGCATAAAAGGATGCTTGAATTACATATATTTACTGAATTTTAAGGAAACATCCCAGAAGCTTGTTTTTATGTTCTGCTGACTGGATTTAGGCTAAATAAGAAGGCAGACACAGTTTTATTTGACTTTGGTGCAGAACTTGTTCAATACAAGCTTGGCTTCAAAACAGCATTTCTCGCTGAGAAAAAGCGATTGCGAGCATAAAAGGATGCTTGAATTACATGCATTTACTGTCTTTTAAGGAAACATCCCACAAGCTTGTTTTTATGTTCTGCTGACTGGATTTAGGCTAAATAAGAAGGCAGACTGAGGTTTATTTGACTTTGGTGCAGAAATTGTTCAATACAAGCTTGGCTTCAAAACAGCATTTCTCGATGAGAAAAGGCGATTGCGAGCATAAAAGGATTCTTGATTACATGCATTTACTGTCTTTTAAGGAAACATCCCACAAGCTTATTTTCAGTCTCTCCTGAGTGGATTTAGGCTAAATAAGAAGGCAGACACAGTTTTATTTGAGTTTGGTGCAGAAATTGTTCAATACAAGCTTGGCTTCAAAACAGCATTTCTCGCTGAGAAAAGGCGATTGCGAGCATAAAAGGATACTTTAATTACATGCATTTACTGTCTTTTAAAGAAACATCCCACAAGCTTATTTTCAGTCTCTCCTGAGTGGATTTAGGCTAAATAAGAAGGCAAACACAGTTTTATTTGAGTTTGGTGCAGAAATTCTTCAATACAAGCTTGGCTTCAAAACAGCATTTCTCGCTGAGAAAAGGCGATTGCGAGCATAAAAGGATTCTTGAATTACATATATTTACTGAATTTTAAGGAAACATCCCAGAAGCTTGTTTTTATGTTCTGCTGACTGGATTTAGGCTAAATAAGAAGGCAGACACAGTTTTATTTGACTTTGGTGCAGAAATTGTTCAATACAAGCTTTGCTTCAAAACAGCATTTCTCGCTGAGAAAAGGCGATTGCGAGCATAAAAGGATACTTGATTTACATGCATTTACTGTCTTTTAAGGAAACATCCCACAAGCTTGTTGTTATGTTCTGCTGACTGGATTTAGGCTAAATAAGAAGGCAGACACAGTTTTATTTGAGTTTGGTGCAGAAATTGTTCAATACAAGATTGGCTTCAAAACAGCATTTCTCGCTGAGAAAAGGCGATTGAGCATAAAAGGATGCTTGAATTACATGCATTTACTGTCTTTTAAGGAAACATCCCACAAGCTTATTTTCAGTCTCTCCTGAGTGGATTTAGGCTAAATAAGAAGGCAGACACAGTTTTATTTGAGTTTGGTGCAGAAATTGTTCAATACAAGCTTGGCTTCAAAACAGCATTTCTCGCTGAGAAAAGGCGATTGCGAGCATAAAAGGATACTTTAATTACATGCATTTACTGTCTTTTAAAGAAACATCCCACAAGCTTATTTTCAGTCTCTCCTGAGTGGATTTAGGCTAAATAAGAAGGCAAACACAGTTTTATTTGAGTTTGGTGCAGAAATTCTTCAATACAAGCTTGGCTTCAAAACAGCATTTCTCGCTGAGAAAAGGCGATTGCGAGCATAAAAGGATTCTTGAATTACATATATTTACTGAATTTTAAGGAAACATCCCAGAAGCTTGTTTTTATGTTCTGCTGACTGGATTTAGGCTAAATAAGAAGGCAGACACAGTTTTATTTGACTTTGGTGCAGAAATTGTTCAATACAAGCTTTGCTTCAAAACAGCATTTCTCGCTGAGAAAAGGCGATTGCGAGCATAAAAGGATACTTGATTTACATGCATTTACTGTCTTTTAAGGAAACATCCCACAAGCTTGTTGTTATGTTCTGCTGACTGGATTTAGGCTAAATAAGAAGGCAGACACAGTTTTATTTGAGTTTGGTGCAGAAATTGTTCAATACAAGATTGGTTTCAAAACATCATTTTCTCGCTGAGAAAAGGCGATTGCGAGCATAAAAGGATGCTTGAATTACATGCATTTACTGTCTTTTAAGGAAACATCCCACAAGCTTATTTTCAGTCTCTCCTGAGTGGATTTAGGCTAAATAAGAAGGCAGACACAGTTTCATTTGAGTTTGGTACAGAAATTGTTCAATACAAGCTTGGCTTCAAAACAGCATTTCTCGCTGAGAAAAGGCGATTGCGAGCATAAAAGGATGCTTGAATTACATATATTTACTGAATTTCAAGGAAACTTCCCAGAAGCTTGTTTTTATGTTCTGCTGACTGGATTTAGGCTAAATAAGAAGGCAGACACAGTTTTATTTGACTTAGGTGCAGAAATTGTTCAATACAAGCTTTGCTTCAAAACAGCATTTCTCGCTGAGAAAAGGCGATTGCGAGCATAAGAGGATGCTTGAATTACATGCATTTACTGTCTTTTAAGGAAACATCCCACAAACTTATTTTTATGTTCTGCTGACTGGATTTAGGCTAAGTAAGAAGGCAGACACAGTTTTATTTGACTTTGGTGCAGAAATTGTTCAATACAAGCTTGGCTTCAAAACAGCATTTCTCGCTGAGAAAAGGCGATTGCGAGCATAAAAGGATGCTTGATTACATGCATTTACTGGTTTTTAAGGAAACATCCCACAAGCTTATTTTCAGTGTCTCCTGAGTGGATTTAGGCTAAATAAGAAGGCAGACACAGTTTTATTTGAGTTTGGTACAGAAATTGTTCAATACAAGCTTGGCTTCAAAACAGCATTTCTCGCTGAGAAAAGGCGATTATGAGCATAAAAGGATGCTTGAATTACATATATTTACTGAATTTTAAGGAAACATCCCAGAAGCTTGTTTTTATGTTCTGCTGACTGGATTTAGGCTAAATAAGAAGGCAGACACAGTTTTATTTGACTTTGGTGCAGAAATTGTTCAATACAAGCTTTGCTTCAAAACAGCATTTCTCGGTGAGAAAAGGCGATTATGAGCATAAGAGGATGCTTGAATTACATGCATTTACTGTCTTTTAAGGAAACATCCCACAAGCTTATTTTCAGTGTCTCCTGAGTGGATTTAGGCTAAATAAGAAGGCAGACACAGTTTTATTTGAGTTTGGTGCAGAAATTGTTCAATACAAGCTTTGCTTCAAAACAGCATTTCTCGGTGAGAAAAGGCGATTGCGAGCATAAAAGGATGCTTGAATTACATGCATTTACTGTCTTTTAAGGAAACATCCCACAAGCTTATTTTCAGTCTCTCCTGATTGGATTTAGGCTAAATAAGAAGGCAGACACAGTTTTATTTGACTTTGGTGCAGAAATTGTTCAATACAAGCTTTTGCTTCAAAACAGCATTTCTCGCTGAGAAAAGGGGATTGCGAGCATAAAAGGATGCTTGATTTACATGCATTTACTGTCTTTTAAGGAAACATCCCACAAGCTTATTTTCAGTCTTTCAGTCTCTCCTGAGTGGATTTAGGCTAAATAAGAAGGCAGACACAGTTTTATTTGAGTTTGGTGCAGAAATTGTTCAATACAAGCTTGGCTTCAAAACACCATTTCTCGCTGAGAAAAGGCGATTGCGAGCATAAAAGGATGCTTTAATTACATGCATTTACTGTCTTTTAAAGAAACATCCCACAAGCTTATTTTCAGTCTCTCCTGAGTGGATTTAGGCTAAATAAGAAGGCAAACACAGTTTTATTTGAGTTTGGTGCAGAAATTGTTCAATACAAGCTTGGCTTCAAAACAGCATTTCTCGCTGAGAAAAGGCGATTGCGAGCATAAAAGGATGCTTGAATTACATATATTTACTGAATTTTAAGGAAACATCCCAGAAGCTTGTTTTTATGTTCTGCTGACTGGATTTAGGCTAAATAAGAAGGCAGACACAGTTTTATTTGACTTTGGTGCAGAAATTGTTCAATACAAGCTTTGCTTCAAAACAGCATTTCTCGCTGAGAAAAGGCGATTGCGAGCATAAAAGGATACTTGATTTACATGCATTTACTGTCTTTTAAGGAAACATCCCACAAGCTTGTTGTTATGTTCTGCTGACTGGATTTAGGCTAAATAAGAAGGCAGACACAGTTTTATTTGAGTTTGGTGCAGAAATTGTTCAATACAAGCTTGGCTTCAAAACAGCATTTCTCGCTGAGAAAAGGCGATTGCGAGCATAAAAGGATGCTTGAATTACATATATTTACTGAATTTTAAGGAAACATCCCAGAAGCTTGTTTTTATGTTCTGCTGACTGGATTTAGGCTAAATAAGAAGGCAGACACAGTTTTATTTGACTTTGGTGCAGAAATTGTTCAATACAAGCTTTGCTTCAAAACAGCATTTCTCGGTGAGAAAAGGCGATTGCGAGCATAAGAGGATGCTTGAATTACATGCATTTACTGTCTTTTAAGGAAACATCCCACAAGCTTATTTTTATGTTCTGCTGACTGGATTTAGGCTAAATAAGAAGGCAGACACAGTTTTATTTGACTTTGGTGCAGAAATTGTTCAATACAAGCTTGGTTTCAAAACAGCATTTCTCGCTGAGAAAAGGCGATTGCGAGCATAAAAGGATACTTTAATTACATATATTTACTGTCTTTTAAAGAAACATCCCACAAGCTTATTTTCAGTCTCTCCTGAGTGGATTTAGGCTAAATAAGAAGGCAAACACAGTTTTATTTGAGTTTGGTGCAGAAATTGTTCAATACAAGCTTGGCTTCAAAACAGCATTTTCTCGCTGAGAAAAGGCGATTTGAGCATAAAAGAAGCTTGAATTACATGCATTTACTGTCTTTTAAGGAAACATCCACAAGCTTGTTTTTATGTTCTGCTGACTGGATTTAGGCTAAATAAGAAGGCAGACACAGTTTTATTTGACTTTGGTGCAGAAATTGTTCAATACAAGCTTGGCTTCAAAACAGCATTTCTCGCTGAGAAAAGGCGATTGCGAGCATAAAAGGATGCTTGATTACATGCATTTACTGTCTTTTAAGGAAACATCCCACAAGCTTATTTTCAGTCTCTCCTGAGTGGATTTAGGCTAAATAAGAAGGCAGACACAGTTTTATTTGAGTTTGGTACAGAAATTGTTCAATACAAGCTTGGCTTCAAAACAGCATTTCTCGCTGAGAAAAGGCGATTGCGATCATAAAAGGATGCTTGAATTACATACATTTACTGTCTTTTAAGGAAACATCCCACAAGCTTATTTTCAGTCTCTCCTGAGTGAATTTAGGCTAAATAAGAAGGCAGACACAGTTTTATTTGAGTTTGGTGCAGAAATTGTTCGATACAAGCTCTGCTTCAAAACATCATTTTCTCGCTGAGAAAAGGCGATTTGCGAGCATATAAGGATGCTTGAATTACATGCATTTACTTTAGGCTAAATAAGAAGGCAGACACAGTTTTATTTGACTTTGGTGCAGAAATTGTTCAATACAAGCTTTGCTTCAAAACAGCATTTCTCGGTGAGAAAAGGCGATTATGAGCATAAGAGGATGCTTGAATTACATGCATTTACTGTCTTTTAAGGAAACATCCCACAAGCTTATTTTTATGTTCTGCTGACTGGATTTAGGCTAAATAAGAAGGCAGACACAGTTTTATTTGACTTTGGTGCAGAAATTGTTCAATACAAGCTTGGCTTCAAAACAGCATTTCTCGCTGAGAAAAGGCGATTGCGAGCATAAAAGGATACTTTAATTACATATATTTACTGTCTTTTAAAGAAACATCCCACAAGCTTATTTTCAGTCTCTCCTGAGTGGATTTAGGCTAAATAAGAAGGCAAACACAGTTTTATTTGAGTTTGGTGCAGAAATTGTTTAATACAAGCTTGGCTTCAAAACAGCATTTCTCGCTGAGAAAAGGCGATTGCGAGCATAAAAGGATGCTTGAATTACATGCATTTACTGTCTTTTAAGGAAACATCCCACAAGCTTATTTTTATGTTCTGCTGACTGGATTTAGGCTAAATAAGAAGGCAGACACAGTTTTATTTGACTTTGGTGCAGAAATTGTTCAATACAAGCTTGGCTTCAAAACAGCATTTTCTCGCTGAGAAAAGGCGATTGCGAGCATAAAAAGAAGCTTGAATTACATGCATTTACTGTCTTTTAAGGAAACATCCCACAAGCTTGTTTTTATGTTCTGCTGACTGGATTTAGGCTAAATAAGAAGGCAGACACAGTTTTATTTGAGTTTGGTGCAGAAATTGTTCGATACAAGCTCTGCTTCAAAACATCATTTTCTCGCTGAGAAAAGGCGATTTGCGAGCATGTAAGGATGCTTGAATTACATGCATTTACTGAATTTTAAGAAATCATCCCAGAAGCTAGTTTTTATGTTCTGCTGACTGGATTTAAGCTAAATAAGAAGGCAGACACAGATTTATTTGACTTTGGTGCAGAAATTGTTCAATACAAGCTTTTGCTTCAAAACAGCATTTCTCGCTGAGAAAAGGCGATTGCGAGCATAAAAGGATGCTTGATTTACATGCAATTACTGTCTTTTAAGGAAACATCCCACAAGCTTGTTTTTATGTTCTGCTGACTGGATTTAGGCTAAATAAGAAGGCAGACACAGTTTTATTTGACTTTGGTGCAGAAATTGTTCAATACAAGCTTGGCTTCAAAAAAGCATTTCTCGCTGAGAAAAGGCGATTGCGAGCATAAAAGGATTCTTGAATTACATGCATTTACTGTCTTTTAAAGAAACATCCCACAAGCTTGTTTTTATGTTCTGCTGACTGGATTTAGGCTAAATAAGAAGGCAGACACAGTTTTATTTGACTTTGGTGCAGAAATTGTTCAATACAAGCTTTGCTTCAAAACAGCATTTCTCGCTGAGAAAATGCAATTGCGAGAATAAAATGATGCTTGATTTACATGCATTTACTGTCTTTTAAGGAAACATCCCACAAGCTTGTTGTTATGTTCTGCTGACTGGATTTAGGCTAAATAAGAAGGCAGACACAGTTTTATTTGAGTTTGGTGCAAAATTGTTCAATACAAGCTTGGCTTCAAAACAGCATTTCTCGCTGAGAAAAGGCGATTGCGAGCATAAAAGGATGCTTGAATTACATGCATTTACTGTCTTTTAAGGAAACATCCCACAAGCTTATTTTCAGTCTCTCCTGAGTGGATTTAGGCTAAATAAGAAGGCAGACACAGTTTTATTTGAGTTTGGTGCAGAAATTGTTCAATACAAGCTTGGCTTCAAAACAGCATTTCTCGCTGAGAAAAGGCGATTGCAAGCATAAGAGGATGCTTGAATTACATGCATTTACTGTCTTTTAAGGAAACATCCCACAAGCTTATTTTCAGTCTCTCCTGAGTGGATTTAGGCTAAATAAGAAGGCAGACACAGTTTTATTTGACTTTGGTGCAGAAATTGTTCAATACAAGCTTGGCTTCAAAACAGCATTTCTCGCTGAGAAAAGGCGATTGCGAGCATAAAAGGATGCTTGAATTACATGCATTTACTGTCTTTTAAGGAAACATCCCACAAGCTTATTTTCAGTCTCTCCTGAGTGGATTTAGGCTAAATAAGAAGGCAGACACAGTTTTATTTGACTTTGGTGCAGAAATTGTTCAATACAAGCTTTGCTTCAAAACAGCATTTCTCGCTGAGAAAATGCAATTGCGAGAATAAAATGATGCTTGATTTACATGCATTTACTGTCTTTTAAGGAAACATCCCACAAGCTTGTTGTTATGTTCTGCTGACTGGATTTAGGCTAAATAAGAAGGCAGACACAGTTTTATTTGAGTTTGGTGTAAAATTGTTCAATACAAGCTTGGCTTCAAAACAGCATTATTCGCTGAGAAAAGGCGAATGCGAGCATAAAAGGATGCTTGAATTACATGCATTTACTCTATTTTAAGGAAACATCCCACAAGCTTATTTTCAGTCTCTCCTGAGTGGATTTAGGCTAAATAAGAAGGCAGACACAGTTTTATTTGAGTTTGGTGCAGAAATTGTTCAATACAAGCTTGGCTTCAAAACAGCATTATTCGCTGAGAAAAGGCGAATGCGAGCATAAAAGGATGCTTGAATTACATGCATTTACTCTATTTTAAGGAAACATCCCACAAGCTTGTTTTTATGTTCTGCTGACTGGATTTAGGCTAAATAAGAAGGCAGACACAGTTTTATTTGACTTTGGTGCAGAAATTGTTCAATACAAGCTCTGCTTCAATACAGCATTTCTCGCTGATAAAAGGCCATTGCGAGCATAAAAGGATGCTTGAATTACATATATTTACTGAATTTTAAGGAAACATCCCAGAAGCTTGTTTTTATGTTCTGCTGACTGGATTTAGGCTAAAAAAGGAGGCAGACACAGTTTTATTTGACTTTGGTGCAGAACTTGTTCAATACAAGCTCTACTTCAAAACAGCAATTCTCGCTGAGAAAAGGCGATTGCGAGGATAAAAGGATGCTTGATTACATGCATTTACTGTCTTTTAAGGAAACATCCCACAAGCTTATTTTCAGTCTCTCCTGACTGGATTTAGGCTAAATAAGAAGGCAGACACAGTTTTATTTGACTTTGGTGCAGAAATTGTTCAATACAAGCTTGGCTTCAAAACAGCATTTTCTCGCTGAGAAAAGGCGATTGCGAGCATAAAAGGATGCTTGATTTACATGCATTTACTGTCTTTTAAGGAAACATCCCACAAGCTTATTTTTATGTTCTGCTGACTGGATTTAGGCTAAATAAGAAGGCAGACACATTTTTTTTTGAGTTTGGTGCAGAAATTGTTCAATACAAGCTCTGCTTCAAAACATCATTTTCTCGCTGAGAAAAGGCGATTGCGAGCATAAAAGGGTGCTTGATTACATGCATTTACTGTCTTTTAAGGAAACATCCCACAACCTTATTTTCAGTCTCTCCTGAGTGGATTTAGGCTAAATAAGAAGGCAGACACAGTTTTATTTGACTTTGGTGCAGAAATTGTTCAATACAAGCTTGGCTTCAAAACAGCATTTCTCGCTGAGAAAAGGCGATTGCGAGCATAAAAGGATGCTTGATTACATGCATTTACTGTCTTTTAAGGAAACATCCCACAAGCTTATTTTCAGTCTCTCCTGAGTGGATTTAGGCTAAATAAGAAGGCAGACACAGTTTTATTTGACTTTGGTGCAGAAATTGTTCAATACAAGCTCTGCTTCAATACAGCATTTCTCGCTGATAAAAGGCCATTGCGAGCATAAAAGGATGCTTGAATTACATATATTTACTGAATTTTAAGGAAACATCCCAGAAGCTTGTTTTTATGTTCTGCTGACTGGATTTAGGCTAAAAAAAGGAGGCAGACACAGTTTTATTTGACTTTGGTGCAGAAATTGTTCAATACAAGCTTTGCTTCAAAACAGCATTTCTCGGTGAGAAAAGGCGATTGCAAGCATAAGAGGATGCTTGAATTACATGCATTTACTGTCTTTTAAGGAAACATCCCACAAGCTTATTTTCAGTCTCTCCTGAGTGGATTTAGGCTAAATAAGAAGGCAGACACAGTTTTATTTGAGTTTGGTGCAGAAATTGTTCAATACAAGATTGGTTTCAAAACAGCATTTTCTCGCTGAGAAAAGGCGATTATGAGCATAAAAGGATGCTTGAATTACATGCATTTACTGAATTTTAAGGAAACATCCCAGAAGCTTGTTTTTATGTTCTGCTGACTGGATTTAAGCTAAATAAGAAGGCAGACACAGTTTTATTTGACTTTGGTGCAGAACTTGTTCAATACAAGCTCTACTTCAAAACAGCAATTCTCGCTGAGAAAAGGCGATTGCAGTATAAAAGGATGCTTGATTACATGCATTTACTGTCTTTTAAGGAAACATCCCACAAGCTTATTTTCAGTCTCTCCTGAGTGGATTTAGGCTAAATAAGAAGGCAGACACAGTTTTATTTGAGTTTGGTGCAAAAATTGTTCAATACAAGCTTGGCTTCAAAACAGCATTTCTCGCTGAGAAAAGTCGATTGTCAGCATAAAAGGGTGCTTGATTACATGCATTTACTGTCTTTTAAGGAAACATCCCACAAGCTTATTTTCAGTCTCTCCTGAGTGGATTTAGGCTAAATAAGAAGGCAAACACAGTTTTATTTGAGTTTGGTGCAGAAATTGTTCAATACAAGCTTGGCTTCAAAACAGCATTTCTCGCTGAGAAAAGGCGATTGCGAGCATAAAAGGATGCTTGAATTACATATATTTACTGAATTTTAAGGAAACATCCCAGAAGCTTGTTTTTATGTTCTGCTGACTGGATTTAGGTAAATAAGAAGGCAGACACAGTTTTATTTGACTTTGGTGCAGAAATTGTTCAATACAAGCTTGGTTTCAAAACAGCATTTTCTCGCTGAGAAAAGGCGATTGCGAGCATAAAAGGATGCTTGAATTACATGCATTTACTGTCTTTTAAGGAAACATCCCACAAGCTTATTTTCAGTCTCTCCTGAGTGGATTTCGGCTAAATAAGAAGTAAGGCACAGTTTTATTTGACTTCGGTGCAGAAATTGTTCAATACAAGCTTGGCTTCAAAACAGCATTTCTCGCTGAGAAAAGGCGATTGCGAGCATAAAAGGATGCTTGATTACATGCATTTACTGTCTTTTAAGGAAAAATCCCACAAGCTTATTTTCAGTCTCTCCTGAGTGGATTTAGGCTAAATAAGAAGGCAGACACAGTTTTATTTGACTTTGGTGCAGAAATTGTTCAATAAAAGATTGGTTTCAAAACAGCATTTTCTGGCTGAGAAAAGGCGATTGCGAGCATAAAAGGATGCTTGAATTACATGCATTTACTGTCTTTTAAGGAAACATCCCACAAGCTTGTTTTTATGTTCTGCTGACTGGATTTAGGCTAAATAAGAAGGCAGACACAGTTTTATTTGACTTTGGTGCAGAAATTGTTCAATACAAGCTTGGCTTCAAAACAGCATTTCTCGCTGAGAAAAGGCGATTGCGAGCATAAAAGGATGCTTGAATTACATATATTTACTGAATTTTAAGGAAACATCCCAGAAGCTTGTTTTTATGTTCTGCTGACTGGATTTAGGCTAAATAAGAAGGCAGACACAGTTTTATTTGAGTTTGGTGCAGAAATTGTTCAATACAAGGTTGGCTTCAAAACAGCATTTCTCGCTGAGTAAAGGCGATTGCGAGCATAAAAGGATGCTTGATTACATGCATTTACTGTCTTTTAAGGAAACATCCCACAAGCTTGTTTTTATGTTCTGCTGACTAGATTTAGGCTAAATAAGAAGGCAGACACAGTTTTATTTGACTTTGGTGCAGAACTTGTTCAATACAAGCTCTACTTCAAAACAGCATTTCTCGCTGAGAAAAGGCGATTGCGAGGATAAAAGGATGCTTGATTACATGCATTTACTGTCTTTTAAGGAAACATCCCACAAGCTTATTTTCAGTCTCTCCTGAGTGGATTTAGGCTAAATAAGAAGGCAGACACAGTTTTATTTGAGTTTGGTGCAGAAATTGTTCAATACAAGCTTGGCTTCAAATCAGAATTTTCTCGCTGAGAAAAGGCGATTGCGAGCATAAAAGGATGCTTGAATTACATGCATTTACTGTCTTTTAAGGAAACATCCCACAAGGTTATTTTCAGTGTCTCCTGAGTGGATTTAGGCTAAATAAGAAGGCAGACACAGTTTTATTTGGGTTTGGTGCAGAAATTGTTCAATACAAGCTTGGCTTCAAAACAGCATTTTCTCGCTGAGAAAAGGCGATTGCGAGCATAAAAGGATGCTTGAATTACCTGCATTTACTGTCTTTTAAGGAAACATCCCACAAGCTTGTTTTTATGTTCTGCTGACTGGATTTAGGCTAAATAAGAAGGCAGACACAGTTTTATTTGACTTTGGTGCAGAAATTGTTCAATACAAGCTTTTGCTTCAAAACAGCATTTCTCGCTGAGAAAAGGCGATTGCGAGCATAAAAAGATGCTTGATTTACATGCATTTACTGTCTTTTAAGGAAACATCCCACAAGCTTATTTTCAGTCTCTCCTGAGTGGATTTAGGCTAAATAAGAAGGCAGACACAGTTTTATTTGACTTTGGTGCAGAAATTGTTCAATACAAGCTTGGTTTCAAAACAGCATTTTCTCGCTGAGAAAAGGCGATTGCGAGCATAAAAGGATGCTTGAATTACATATATTTACTGAATTTTAAGGAAACATCCCAGAAGCTTGTTTTTATGTTCTGCTGACTGGATTTAAGCTAAATAAGAAGGCAGACACAGTTTTATTTGACTTTGGTGCAGAAATTGTTCAATACAAGCTTGGCTTCAAAACAGCATTTTCTCGCTGAGAAAAGGCGATTATGAGCATAAAAGGATGCTTGATTTACATGCATTTACTGTCTTTTAAGGAAACATCCCACAAGCTTATTTTCAGTCTCTCCTGAGTGGATTTAGGCTAAATAAGAAGGCAGACACAGTTTTATTTGACTTTGGTGTAGAAATTGTTCAATACAAGCTCTGCTTCAAAACATCATTTTCTCGCTGAGAAAAGGCGATTGCGAGCATAAAAGGATGCTTGAATTACATGCATTTACTGAATTTTAAGGAAACATCCCAGACGCTTTTTTTTTATGTTCTGCTGACTGGATTTAGGCTAAATAAGAAGGCAGACACAGTTTTATTTGACTTTGGTGCAGAAATTGTTCAATACAAGCTTGGCTTCAAAACAGCATTTTCTCGCTGAGAAAAGGCGATTGCGAGCATAAAAGGATGCTTGAATTACATATATTTACTGAATTTTAAGGAAACATCCCAGAAGCTTGTTTTTATGTTCTGCTGACTGGATTTAAGCTAAATAAGAAGGCAGACACAGTTTTATTTGAGTTTGGTGCAGAAATTGTTCAATACAAGCTCTGCTTCAAAACAGCATTTTCTCGCTGAGAAAAGGCGATTGCGAGCATAAAAGGATGATTGATTTACATGCATTTACTGTCTTTTAAGGAAACATCCCACAAGCTTATTTTCAGTCTCTCCTGAGTGGATTTAGGCTAAATAAGAAGGCAGACACAGTTTTATTTGAGTTTGGTGCAGAAATTGTTCAATACAAGCTCTGCTTCAAAACAGCATTTCTCGCTGAGAAAAGGCGATTGCGAGCATAAAAGGATGCTTGAATTACATGCATTTACTGTCTTTTAAGGAAACATCCCACAAGCTTATTTTTATGTTCTGCTGACTGGATTTAGGCTAAATAAGAAGGCAGACACATTTTTTTTTGAGTTTGGTGCAGAAATTGTTCAATACAAGCTCTGCTTCAAAACATGATTTTCTCGCTGAGAAAAGGCGATTGCGAGCATAAAAGGATGCTTGAATTACATGCATTTACTGAATTTTAAGGAAACATCCCAGAAGCTTGTTTTTATGTTCTGCTGACTGGATTTAGGCTAAATAAGAAGGCAGACACAGTTTTATTTGAGTTTGGTGCAAAAATTGTTCAATACAAGCTTGGCTTCAAATCAGAATTTTCTCGCTGAGAAAAGGCGATTGCGAGCATAAAAGGATGCTTGATTTACATGCATTTACTGTCTTTTAAGGAAACATCCCACAAGCTTGTTTTTATGTTCTGCTGACTGGATTTAGGCTAAATAAGAAGGCAGACATAGTTTTATTTGACTTTGGTGCAGAAATTGTTCAATACAAGCTTTTGCTTCAAAACAGCATTTCTCGCTGAGAAAAGGCGATTGCGAGCATAAAAGGATGCTTGAATTACATGCATTTACTGAATTTTAAGGAAACATCCCAGAAGCTTGTTTTTATATTCTGCTGACTGGATTTAGGCTAAATAAGAAGGCAGACACAGTTTTATTTGAGTTTGGTGCAGAAATTGTTCAATACAAGCTTGGCTTCAAAACAGCATTTCTCGCTGAGAAAAGGCGTTTGCGAGCATAAAAGGATGCTTGAATTACATATATTTACTGAATTTTAAGGAAACATCCCAGAAGCTTGTTTTCAGTCTCTCCTGAGTGGATTTAGGCTAAATAAGAAGGCAGACACAGTTTTATTTGAGTTTGGGCAGAAATTGTTCAATACAAGCTTGGCTTCAAATCAGCATTTCTCGCTGAGAAAAGGCGATTGCGAGCATAAAAGGATGCTTGAATTACATGCATTTACTGTCTTTTAAGGAAACATCCCACAAGCTTGTTGTTATGTTCTGCTGACTGGATTTAGGCTAAATAAGAAGGCAGACACAGTTTTATTTGAGTTTGGTGCAGAAATTGTTCAATACAAGCTTGGCTTCAAAACAGCATTTCTCGCTGAGAAAAGGCGTTTGCGAGCATAAAAGGATGCTTGAATTACATATATTTACTGAATTTTAAGGAAACATCCCAGAAGCTTGTTTTTATGTTCTGCTGACTGGATTTAGGCTAAAAAAGGAGGCAGACACAGTTTTATTTGACTTTGGTGCAGAAATTGTTCAATACAAGCTTTGCTTCAAAACAGCATTTCTCGGTGAGAAAAAGCGATTGCGAGCATAAGAGGATGCTTGAATTACATGCATTTACTGTCTTTTAAGGAAACATCCCACAAGCTTATTTTTATGTTCTGCTGACTGGATTTAGGCTAAATAAGAAGGCAGACACAGTTTTATTTGAGTTTGGTGCAGAACTTGTTCAATACAAGCTTGGCTTCAAAACAGCATTTTCTCGCTGAGAAAAGGCGATTGCGAGCATAAAAGGATGCTTGAATTACATGCATTTACTGAATTTTAAGGAAACATCCCAGAAGCTTATTTTCAGTCTCTCCTGACTGGATTTAGGCTAAATAAGAAGGCAGACACAGTTTTACTTTGGTGCAGAAATTGTTCAATACAAGCTTATGCTTCAAAACAGCATTTCTCGCTGAGAAAAGGCGATTGCGAGCATAAAAGGATGCTTGAATTACATATATTTACTGAATTTTAAGGAAACATCCCAGAAGCTTGTTTTTATGTTCTGCTGACTGGATTTAAGCTAAATAAGAAGGCAGACACAGTTTTATTTGAGTTTGGTGCAGAAATTGTTCAATACAAGCTTGGCTTCAAAACAGCATTTTCTCGCTGAGAAAAGGCGATTGCGAGCATAAAAGGATGATTGATTTACATGCATTTACTGTCTTTTAAGGAAACATCCCACAAGCTTATTTTCAGTCTCTCCTGAGTGGATTTAGGCTAAATAAGAAGGCAGACACAGTTTTATTTGAGTTTGGTGCAGAAATTGTTCAATACAAGCTTGGCTTCAAAACAGCATTTCTCGCTGAGAAAAGGCGATTGCGAGCATAAAAGGATGCTTGAATTACATATATTTACTGAATTTTAAGGAAACATCCCAGAAGCTTGTTTTTATGTTCTGCTGACTGGATTTAGGTTAAATAAGAAGGCAGACACAGTTTTATTTGACTTTGGTGCAGAAATTGTTCAATACAAGCTCTGCTTCAAAACAGCATTTCTCGCTGAGAAAAGGCGATTGCGAGCATAAAAGGATGCTTGAATTACATGCATTTACTGTCTTTTAAGGAAACATCCCACAAGCTTATTTTTATGTTCTGCTGACTGGATTTAGGCTAAATAAGAAGGCAGACACATTTTTTTTTGAGTTTGGTGCAGAAATTGTTCAATACAAGCTCTGCTTCAAAACATGATTTTCTCGCTGAGAAAAGGCGATTGCGAGCATAAAAGGATGCTTGATTTACATGCATTTACTGTCTTTTAAGGAAACATCCCAGAAGCTTGTTTTTATGTTCTGCTGACTGGATTTAGGCTAAATAAGAAGGCAGACACAGTTTTATTTGAGTTTGGGCAGAAATTGTTCAATACAAGCTTGGCTTCAAATCAGCATTTCTCGCTGAGAAAAGGCGATTGCGAGCATAAAAGGATGCTTGAATTACATATATTTACTGAATTTTAAGGAAACATCCCAGAAGCTTGTTTTTATGTTCTGCTGACTGGATTTAAGCTAAATAAGAAGGCAGACACAGTTTTATTTGACTTTGGTGCAGAAATTGTTCAATACAAGCTTGGCTTCAAAACAGCATTTTCTCGCTGAGAAAAGGCGATTTGAGCATAAAAGGATGCTTGATTTACATGCATTTACTGTCTTTTAAGGAAACATCCCACAAGCTTATTTTCAGTCTCTCCTGAGTGGATTTAGGCTAAATAAGAAGGCAGACACAGTTTTATTTGACTTTGGTGCAGAAATTGTTCAATACAAGCTCTGCTTCAAAACAGCATTTCTCGCTGAGAAAAGGCGATTGCGAGCATAAAAGGATGCTTGAATTACATGCATTTACTGTCTTTTAAGGAAACATCCCACAAGCTTATTTTTATGTTCTGCTGACTGGATTTAGGCTAAATAAGAAGGCAGACACATTTTTTTTGAGTTTGGTGCAGAAATTGTTCAATACAAGCTCTGCTTCAAAACATCATTTTCTCGCTGAGAAAAGGCGATTGCGAGCATAAAAGGATGCTTGAATTACATGCATTTACTGAATTTTAAGGAAACATCCCAGACGCTTTTTTTTTATGTTCTGCTGACTGGATTTAGGCTAAATAAGAAGGCAGACACAGTTTTATTTGACTTTGGTGCAGAAATTGTTCAATACAAGCTTGGCTTCAAAACAGCATTTTCTCGCTGAGAAAAGGCGATTGCGAGCATAAAAGGATGCTTGAATTACATGCATTTACTGTCTTTTAAGGAAACATCCCACAAGCTTATTTTCAGTCTCTCCTGAGTGGATTTAGGCTAAATAAGAAGGCAGACACAGTTTTATTTGAGTTTGGTGCAGAAATTGTTCAATACAAGCTCTGCTTCAAAACATCATTTTCTCGCTGAGAAAAGGCGATTGCGAGCATAAAAGGATGCTTGAATTACATGCATTTACTGAATTTTAAGGAAACATCCCAGAAGCTTATTTTCAGTCTCTCCTGACTGGATTTAGGCTAAATAAGAAGGCAGACACAGTTTTATTTGACTTTGGTGCAGAAATTGTTCAATACAAGCTTATGCTTCAAAACAGCATTTCTCGCTGAGAAAAGGCGATTGCGAGCATAAAAGGATGCTTGAATTACATATATTTACTGAATTTTAAGGAAACATCCCAGAAGCTTGTTTTTATGTTCTGCTGACTGGATTTAAGCTAAATAAGAAGGCAGACACAGTTTTATTTGAGTTTGGTGCAGAAATTGTTCAATACAAGCTTGGCTTCAAAACAGCATTTTCTCGCTGAGAAAAGGCGATTGCGAGCATAAAAGGGTGCTTGATTACATGCATTTACTGTCTTTTAAGGAAACATCCCACAAGCTTATTTTCAGTCTCTCCTGAGTGGATTTAGGCTAAATAAGAAGGCAGACACAGTTTTATTTGAGTTTGGGCAGAAATTGTTCAATACAAGCTTGGCTTCAAAACAGCATTTCTCGCTGAGAAAAGGCGATTGCGAGCATAAGAGGATGCTTGAATTACATGCATTTACTGTCTTTTAAGGAAACATCCCACAAGCTTATTTTTATGTTCTGCTGACTGGATTTAGGCTAAATAAGAAGGCAGACACAGTTTTATTTGACTTTGGTGCAGAAATTGTTCAATACAAGCTTGGCTTCAAAACAGCATTTCTCGCTGAGAAAAGGCGATTGCGAGCATAAAAGGATACTTTAATTACATATATTTACTGTCTTTTAAAGAAACATCCCACAAGCTTATTTTCAGTCTCTCCTGAGTGGATTTAGGCTAAATAAGAAGGCAAACACAGTTTTATTTGAGTTTGGTGCAGAAATTGTTCAATACAAGCTTGGTTTCAAAACAGCATTTCTCGCTGAGAAAAGGCGATTGCGAGCATAAAAGGATGCTTGAATTACATATATTTACTGAATTTTAAGGAAACATCCCAGAAGCTTGTTTTTATGTTCTGCTGACTGGATTTAGGTTAAATAAGAAGGCAGACACAGTTTTATTTGACTTTGGTGCAGAAATTGTTCAATACAAGCTCTGCTTCAAAACAGCATTTCTCGCTGAGAAAAGGCGATTGCGAGCATAAAAGGATGCTTGAATTACATGCATTTACTGTCTTTTAAGGAAACATCCCACAAGCTTATTTTTATGTTCTGCTGACTGGATTTAGGCTAAATAAGAAGGCAGACACATTTTTTTGAGTTTGGTGCAGAAATTGTTCAATACAAGCTCTGCTTCAAAACATGATTTTCTCGCTGAGAAAAGGCGATTGCGAGCATAAAAGGATGCTTGATTTACATGCATTTACTGTCTTTTAAGGAAACATCCCAGAAGCTTGTTTTTATGTTCTGCTGACTGGATTTAGGCTAAATAAGAAGGCAGACACAGTTTTATTTGACTTTGGTGCAGAAATTGTTCAATACAAGCTTTTGCTTCAAAACAGCATTTCTCGCTGAGAAAAGGCGATTGAGAGCATAAAAGGATGCTTGAATTACATGCATTTACTGAATTTTAAGGAAACATCCCAGAAGCTTGTTTTTATATTCTGCTGACTGGATTTAGGCTAAATAAGAAGGCAGACACAGTTTTATTTGAGTTTGGGCAGAAATTGTTCAATACAAGCTTGGCTTCAAATCAGCATTTCTCGCTGAGAAAAGGCGATTGCGAGCATAAAAGGATGCTTGAATTACATGCATTTACTGTCTTTTAAGGAAACATCCCACAAGCTTGTTTTTATGTTCTGCTGACTGGATTTAGGCTAAATAAGAAGGCAGACACAGTTTTATTTGACTTTGGTGCAGAACTTGTTCAATACAAGCTCTACTTCAAAATAGCATTTCTCGCTGAGAAAAGGCGATTGCGAGGATAAAAGGATGCTTGATTACATGCATTTACTGTCTTTTAAGGAAACATCCCACAAGCTTATTTTCAGTCTCTCCTGAGTGGATTTAGGCTAAATAAGAAGGCAGACACAGTTTTATTTGAGTTTGGGCAGAAATTGTTCAATACAAGCTTGGCTTCAAATCAGCATTTCTCGCTGAGAAAAGGCGATTTGCGAGCATAAAAGGATGCTTGAATTACATGCATTTACTGTCTTTTAAGGAAACATCCCACAAGCTTATTTTCAGTCTCTCCTGAGTGGATTTAGGCTAAATAAGAAGGCAAACACAGTTTTATTTGAGTTTGGTGCAGAAATTGTTCAATACAAGCTTGGCTTCAAAACAGCATTTCTCGCTGAGAAAAGGCGATTGCGAGCATAAAAGGATGCTTGAATTACATATATTTACTGAATTTTAAGGAAACATCCCAGAAGCTTGTTTTTATGTTCTGCTGACTGGATTTAGGTTAAATAAGAAGGCAGACACAGTTTTATTTGACTTTGGTGCAGTAATTGTTCAATACAAGCTCTGCTTCAAAACAGCATTTCTCGCTGAGAAAAGGCGATTGCGAGCATAAAAGGATGCTTGAATTACATGCATTTACTGTCTTTTAAGGAAACATCCACAAGCTTATTTTTATGTTCTGCTGACTGGATTTAGGCTAAATAAGAAGGCAGACACATTTTTTTTGAGTTTGGTGCAGAAATTGTTCAATACAAGCTCTGCTTCAAAACATGATTTTCTCGCTGAGAAAAGGCGATTGCGAGCATAAAAGGATGCTTGATTTACATGCATTTACTGTCTTTTAAGGAAACATCCCAGAAGCTTGTTTTTATGTTCTGCTGACTGGATTTAGGCTAAATAAGAAGGCAGACACAGTTTTATTTGACTTTGGTGCAGAAATTGTTCAATACAAGCTTTTGCTTCAAAACAGCATTTCTCGCTGAGAAAAGGCGATTGCGAGCATAAAAGGATGCTTGAATTACATGCATTTACTGAATTTTAAGGAAACATCCCAGAAGCTTGTTTTTATATTCTGCTGACTGGATTTAGGCTAAATAAGAAGGCAGACACAGTTTTATTTGAGTTTGGGCAGAAATTGTTCAATACAAGCTTGGCTTCAAATCAGCATTTCTCGCTGAGAAAAGGCGATTATGAGCATAAAAGGATGCTTGAATTACATGCATTTACTGTCTTTTAAGGAAACATCCCACAAGCTTGTTGTTATGTTCTGCTGACTGGATTTAGGCTAAATAAGAAGGCAGACACAGTTTTATTTGAGTTTGGTGCAGAAATTGTTCAATACAAGCTCTGCTTCAAAACATCATTTTCTCGCTGAGAAAAGGCGATTGCGAGCATAAAAGGGTGCTTGATTACATGCATTTACTTTCTTTTAAGGAAACATCCACAAGCTTATTTTCAGTCTCTCCTGAGTGGATTTAGGCTAAATAAGAAGGCAGACACAGTTTTATTTGAGTTTGGGCAGAAATTGTTCAATACAAGCTTGGCTTCAAAACAGCATTTCTCGCTGAGAAAAGGCGATTGCGAGCATAAGAGGATGCTTGAATTACATGCATTTACTGTCTTTTAAGGAAACATCCCACAAGCTTATTTTTATGTTCTGCTGACTGGATTTAGGCTAAATAAGAAGGCAGACACAGTTTTATTTGACTTTGGTGCAGAAATTGTTCAATACAAGCTTGGCTTCAAAACAGCATTTCTCGCTGAGAAAAGGCGATTGCGAGCATAAAAGGATACTTTAATTACATATATTTACTGTCTTTTAAAGAAACATCCCACAAGCTTATTTTCAGTCTCTCCTGAGTGGATTTAGGCTAAATAAGAAGGCAAACACAGTTTTATTTGAGTTTGGTGCAGAAATTGTTCAATACAAGCTTGGCTTCAAAACAGCATTTCTCGCTGAGAAAAGGCGATTGCGAGCATAAAAGGATGCTTGAATTACATATATTTACTGAATTTTAAGGAAACATCCCAGAAGCTTGTTTTTATGTTCTGCTGACTGGATTTAGGTTAAATAAGAAGGCAGACACAGTTTTATTTGACTTTGGTGCAGAAATTGTTCAATACAAGCTCTGCTTCAAAACAGCATTTCTCGCTGAGAAAAGGCGATTGCGAGCATAAAAGGATGCTTGAATTACATGCATTTACTGTCTTTTAAGGAAACATCCCACAAGCTTATTTTTATGTTCTGCTGACTGGATTTAGGCTAAATAAGAAGGCAGACACATTTTTTTGAGTTTGGTGCAGAAATTGTTCAATACAAGCTCTGCTTCAAAACATGATTTTCTCGCTGAGAAAAGGCGATTTTGCGAGCATAAAAGGATGCTTGATTTACATGCATTTACTGTCTTTTAAGGAAACATCCCAGAAGCTTGTTTTTATGTTCTGCTGACTGGATTTAGGCTAAATAAGAAGGCAGACACAGTTTTATTTGACTTTGGTGCAGAAATTGTTCAATACAAGCTTTTGCTTCAAAACAGCATTTCTCGCTGAGAAAAGGCGATTGAGAGCATAAAAGGATGCTTGATTACATGCATTTACTGTCTTTTAAGGAAACATCCCACAAGCTTATTTTCAGTCTCTCCTGAGTGGATTTAGGCTAAATAAGAAGGCAGACACAGTTTTATTTGAGTTTGGGCAGAAATTGTTCAATACAAGCTTGGCTTCAAATCAGCATTTCTCGCTGAGAAAAGGCGATTGCGAGCATAAAAGGATGCTTGAATTACATGCATTTACTGTCTTTTAAGGAAACATCCCACAAGCTTATTTTCAGTCTCTCCTGAGTGGATTTAGGCTAAATAAGAAGGCAAACACAGTTTTATTTGAGTTTGGTGCAGAAATTGTTCAATACAAGCTTGGCTTCAAAACAGCATTTCTCGCTGAGAAAAGGCGATTGCGAGCATAAAAGGATGCTTGAATTACATATATTTACTGAATTTTAAGGAAACATCCCAGAAGCTTGTTTTTATGTTCTGCTGACTGGATTTAGGTTAAATAAGAAGGCAGACACAGTTTTATTTGACTTTGGTGCAGAAATTGTTCAATACAAGCTCTGCTTCAAAACAGCATTTCTCGCTGAGAAAAGGCGATTGCGAGCAATAAAGGATGCTTGAATTACATGCATTTACTGTCTTTTAAGGAAACATCCCACAAGCTTATTTTTATGTTCTGCTGACTGGATTTAGGCTAAATAAGAAGGCAGACACATTTTTTTTTGAGTTTGGTGCAGAAATTGTTCAATACAAGCTCTGCTTCAAAACATGATTTTCTCGCTGAGAAAAGGCGATTGCGAGCATAAAAGGATGCTTGATTTACATGCATTTACTGTCTTTTAAGGAAACATCCCAGAAGCTTGTTTTTATATTCTGCTGACTGGATTTAGGCTAAATAAGAAGGCAGACACAGTTTTATTTGAGTTTGGGCAGAAATTGTTCAATACAAGCTTGGCTTCAAATCAGCATTTCTCGCTGAGAAAAGGCGATTGCGAGCATAAAAGGATGCTTGAATTACATGCATTTACTGTCTTTTAAGGAAACATCCCACAAGCTTGTTGTTATGTTCTGCTGACTGGATTTAGGCTAAATAAGAAGGCAGACACAGTTTTATTTGAGTTTGGTGCAGAAATTGTTCAATACAAGCTTGGCTTCAAAACAGCATTTCTCGCTGAGAAAAGGCGTTTATGAGCATAAAAGGATGCTTGAATTACATATATTTACTGAATTTTAAGGAAACATCCCAGAAGCTTGTTTTTATGTTCTGCTGACTGGATTTAGGCTAAAAAAAGAAGGCAGACACAGTTTTATTTGACTTTGGTGCAGAAATTGTTCAATACAAGCTTTGCTTCAAAACAGCATTTCTCGGTGAGAAAAGGCGATTGCGAGCATAAGAGGATGCTTGAATTACATGCATTTACTGTCTTTTAAGGAAACATCCCACAAGCTTATTTTTATGTTCTGCTGACTGGATTTAGGCTAAATAAGAAGGCAGACACATTTTTTTTTGAGTTTGGTGCAGAAATTGTTCAATACAAGCTCTGCTTCAAAACAGCATTTCTCGCTGAGAAAAGGCGATTGCGAGCATAAAAGGATGCTTGAATTACATGCATTTACTGTCTTTTAAGGAAACATCCCACAAGCTTATTTTTATGTTCTGCTGACTGGATTTAGGCTAAATAAGAAGGCAGACACAGTTTTATTTGAGTTTGGTGCAGAAATTGTTCAATACAAGCTTGGCTTCAAAACAGCATTTTCTCGCTGAGAAAAGGCGATTGCGAGCATAAAAAGAAGCTTGAATTACATGCATTTACTGTCTTTTAAGGAAACATCCCACAAGCTTGTTTTTATGTTCTGCTGACTGGATTTAGGCTAAATAAGAAGGCAGACACAGTTTTATTTGAGTTTGGTGCAGAAATTGTTCGATACAAGCTCTGCTTCAAAACATCATTTTCTCGCTGAGAAAAGGCGATTTGCGAGCATGTAAGGATGCTTGAATTACATGCATTTACTGAATTTTAAGGAAACATCCCACAAGCTTGTTGTTATGTTCTGCTGACTGGATTTAGGCTAAATAAGAAGGCAGACACAGTTTTATTTGAGTTTGGTGCAAAATTGTTCAATACAAGCTTGGCTTCAAAACAGCATTTCTCGCTGAGAAAAGGCGATTGCGAGCATAAAAGGATGCTTGAATTACATGCATTTACTGTCTTTTAAGGAAACATCCCACAAGCTTATTTTCAGTCTCTCCTGAGTGGATTTAGGCTAAATAAGAAGGCAGACACAGTTTTATTTGACTTTGGTGCAGAAATTGTTCAATACAAGCTTGTCTTCAAAACAGCATTATTCGCTGAGAAAAGGCGATTGCGAGCATCAAAGGATGCTTGAATTACATATATTTACTGAATTTTAAGGAAACATCCCAGAAGCTTGTTTTTATGTTCTGCTGACTGGATTTAGGCTAAATAAGAAGGCAGACACAGTTTTATTTGACTTTGGTGCAGAAATTGTTCAATACAAGCTCTGCTTCAATACAGCATTTCTCGCTGATAAAAGGCCATTGCGAGCATAAAAGGATGCTTGAATTACATATATTTACTGAATTTTAAGGAAACATCCCAGAAGCTTGTTTTTATGTTCTGCTGACTGGATTTAGGCTAAAAAAGGAGGCAGACACAGTTTTATTTGACTTTGGTGCAGAAATTGTTCAATACAAGCTTTGCTTCAAAACAGCATTTCTCGGTGGTGAAAAGGCGATTGCAAGCATAAGAGGATGCTTGAATTACATGCATTTACTGTCTTTTAAGGAAACATCCCACAAGCTTATTTTCAGTCTCTCCTGAGTGGATTTAGGCTAAATAAGAAGGCAGACACAGTTTTATTTGAGTTTGGTGCAGAAATTGTTCAATACAAGATTGGTTTCAAAACAGCATTTTCTCGCTGAGAAAAGGCGATTGCAGAGCATAAAAGGATGCTTGAATTACATGCATTTACTGAATTTTAAGGAAACATCCCAGAAGCTTGTTTTTATGTTCTGCTGACTGGATTTAAGCTAAATAAGAAGGCAGACACAGTTTTATTTGACTTTGGTGCAGAACTTGTTCAATACAAGCTCTACTTCAAAACAGCAATTCTCGCTGAGAAAAGGCGATTGCAGTATAAAAGGATGCTTGATTACATGCATTTACTGTCTTTTAAGGAAACATCCACAAGCTTATTTTCAGTCTCTCCTGAGTGGATTTAGGCTAAATAAGAAGGCAGACACAGTTTTATTTGAGTTTGGTGCAGAAATTGTTCAATACAAGCTTGGCTTCAAAACAGCATTTCTCGCTGAGAAAAGTCGATTGTCAGCATAAAAGGGTGCTTGATTACATGCATTTACTGTCTTTTAAGGAAACATCCCACAAGCTTATTTTCAGTCTCTCCTGAGTGGATTTAGGCTAAATAAGAAGGCAAACACAGTTTTATTTGAGTTTGGTGCAGAAATTGTTCAATACAAGCTTGGCTTCAAAACAGCATTTCTCGCTGAGAAAAGGCGATTGCGAGCATAAAAGGATGCTTGAATTACATATATTTACTGTATTTTAAGGAAACATCCCACAAGCTTATTTTTATGTTCTGCTGACTGGATTTAGGCTAAATAAGAAGGCAGACACATTTTTTTTGAGTTTGGTGCAGAAATTGTTCAATACAAGCTCTGCTTCAAAACATCATTTTCTCGCTGAGAAAAGGCGATTGCGAGCATAAAAGGATGCTTGAATTACATGCATTTACTGAATTTTAAGGAAACATCCCAGACGCTTTTTTTTTATGTTCTGCTGACTGGATTTAGGCTAAATAAGAAGGCAGACACAGTTTTATTTGACTTTGGTGCAGAAATTGTTCAATACAAGCTTGGTTTCAAAACAGCATTTTCTCGCTGAGAAAAGGCGATTGCGAGCATAAAAGGATGCTTGAATTACATGCATTTACTGTCTTTTAAGGAAACATCCCACAAGCTTATTTTCAGTCTCTCCTGAGTGGATTTAGGCTAAATAAGAAGGCAGACACAGTTTTATTTGAGTTTGGTGCAGAAATTGTTCAATACAAGCTCTGCTTCAAAACATCATTTTCTCGCTGAGAAAAGGCGATTGCGAGCATAAAAGGATGCTTGAATTACATGCATTTACTGAATTTTAAGGAAACATCCCAGAAGCTTATTTTCAGTCTCTCCTGACTGGATTTAGGCTAAATAAGAAGGCAGACACAGTTTTATTTGACTTTGGTGCAGAAATTGTTCAATACAAACTTATGCTTCAAAACAGCATTTCTCGCTGAGAAAAGGCGATTGCGAGCATAAAAGGATGCTTGAATTACATATATTTACTGAATTTTAAGGAAACATCCCAGAAGCTTGTTTTTATGTTCTGCTGACTGGATTTAAGCTAAATAAGAAGGCAGACACAGTTTTATTTGAGTTTGGTGCAGAAATTGTTCAATACAAGCTTGGTTTCAAAACAGCATTTTCTCGCTGAGAAAAGGCGATTGCGAGCATAAAAGGATGATTGATTTACATGCATTTACTGTCTTTTAAGGAAACATCCCACAAGCTTATTTTCAGTCTCTCCTGAGTGGATTTAGGCTAAATAAGAAGGCAGACACAGTTTTATTTGAGTTTGGTGCAGAAATTGTTCAATACAAGCTCTGCTTCAAAACAGCATTTCTCGCTGAGAAAAGGCGATTGCGAGCATAAAAGGATGCTTGAATTACATGCATTTACTGTCTTTTAAGGAAACATCCCACAAGCTTATTTTTATGTTCTGCTGACTGGATTTAGGCTAAATAAGAAGGCAGACACATTTTTTTTTGAGTTTGGTGCAGAAATTGTTCAATACAAGCTCTGCTTCAAAACATGATTTTCTCGCTGAGAAAAGGCGATTGCGAGCATAAAAGGATGCTTGAATTACATGCATTTACTGAATTTTAAGGAAACATCCCAGAAGCTTGTTTTTATGTTCTGCTGACTGGATTTAGGTTAAAAAGGAAGGCAGACACAGTTTTATTTGACTTTGGTGCAGAAATTGTTCAATACAAGCTCTGCTTCAAAACAGCATTTCTCGCTGAGAAAAGGCGATTGCGAGCATAAAAGGATGCTTGAATTACATGCATTTACTGTCTTTTAAGGAAACATCCCACAAGCTTATTTTTATGTTCTGCTGACTGGATTTAGGCTAAATAAGAAGGCAGACACAGTTTTATTTGACTTTGGTGCAGAAATTGTTCAATACAAGCTCTGCTTCAAAACATGATTTTCTCGCTGAGAAAAGGCGATTATGAGCATAAAAGGATGCTTGAATTACATGCATTTACTGAATTTTAAGGAAACATCCCAGAAGCTTGTTTTTATGTTCTGCTGACTGGATTTAGGTTAAATAAGAAGGCAGACACAGTTTTATTTGACTTTGGTGCAGAAATTGTTCAATACAAGCTCTGCTTCAAAACATGATTTTCTCGCTGAGAAAAGGCGATTGAGCATAAAAGGATGCTTGAATTACATGCATTTACTGAATTTTAAGGAAACATCCCAGAAGCTTGTTTTTATGTTCTGCTGACTGGATTTAGGCTAAATAAGAAGGCAGACACAGTTTTATTTGACTTTGGTGCAGAAATTGTTCAATACAAGCTTTTGCTTCAAAACAGCATTTCTCGCTGAGAAAAGGCGATTGAGAGCATAAAAGGATGCTTGAATTACATGCATTTACTGAATTTTAAGGAAACATCCCAGAAGCTTGTTTTTATATTCTGCTGACTGGATTTAGGCTAAATAAGAAGGCAGACACAGTTTTATTTGAGTTTGGGCAGAAATTGTTCAATACAAGCTTGGCTTCAAATCAGCATTTTCTCGCTGAGAAAAGGCGATTGCGAGCATAAAAGGGTGCTTGATTACATGCATTTACTGTCTTTTAAGGAAACATCCCACAAGCTTATTTTCAGTCTCTCCTGAGTGGATTTAGGCTAAATAAGAAGGCAGACACAGTTTTATTTGAGTTTGGGCAGAAATTGTTCAATACAAGCTTGGCTTCAAAACAGCATTTCTCGCTGAGAAAAGGCGATTGCGAGCATAAGAGGATGCTTTTACTGTCTTTTACTGTCTTTTAAGGAAACATCCCACAAGCTTATTTTTATGTTCTGCTGACTGGATTTAGGCTAAATAAGAAGGCAGACACAGTTTTATTTGACTTTGGTGCAGAAATTGTTCAATACAAGCTTGGCTTCAAAACAGCATTTCTCGCTGAGAAAAGGCGATTGCGAGCATAAAAGGATACTTTAATTACATATATTTACTGTCTTTTAAAGAAACATCCCACAAGCTTATTTTCAGTCTCTCCTGAGTGGATTTAGGCTAAATAAGAAGGCAAACACAGTTTTATTTGAGTTTGGTGCAGAAATTGTTCAATACAAGCTTGCTTCAAAACAGCATTTCTCGCTGAGAAAAGGCGATTGCGAGCATAAAAGGATGCTTGAATTACATATATTTACTGAATTTTAAGGAAACATCCCAGAAGCTTGTTTTTATGTTCTGCTGACTGGATTTAGGTTAAATAAGAAGGCAGACACAGTTTTATTTGACTTTGGTGCAGAAATTGTTCAATACAAGCTCTGCTTCAAAACAGCATTTCTCGCTGAGAAAAGGCGATTGCAAGCATAAAAGGATGCTTGAATTACATGCATTTACTGTCTTTTAAGGAAACATCCCACAAGCTTATTTTTATGTTCTGCTGACTGGATTTAGGCTAAATAAGAAGGCAGACACAGTTTTTTTTGAGTTTGGTGCAGAAATTGTTCAATACAAGCTCTGCTTCAAAACATGATTTTCTCGCTGAGAAAAGGCGATTGCGAGCATAAAAGGATGCTTGATTTACATGCATTTACTGTCTTTTAAGGAAACATCCCAGAAGCTTGTTTTTATGTTCTGCTGACTGGATTTAGGCTAAATAAGAAGGCAGACACAGTTTTATTTGACTTTGGTGCAGAAATTGTTCAATACAAGCTTTTGCTTCAAAACAGCATTTCTCGCTGAGAAAAGGCGATTGAGAGCATAAAAGGATGCTTGAATTACATGCATTTACTGAATTTTAAGGAAACATCCCAGAAGCTTTTTTTATATTCTGCTGACTGGATTTAGGCTAAATAAGAAGGCAGACACAGTTTTATTTGAGTTTGGGCAGAAATTGTTCAATACAAGCTTGGCTTCAAATCAGCATTTCTCGCTGAGAAAAGGCGATTTGCGAGCATAAAAGGATGCTTGAATTACATGCATTTACTGTCTTTTAAGGAAACATCCCACAAGCTTGTTTTTATGTTCTGCTGACTGGATTTAGGCTAAATAAGAAGGCAGACACAGTTTTATTTGACTTTGGTGCAGAACTTGTTCAATACAAGCTCTACTTCAAAATAGCATTTCTCGCTGAGAAAAGGCGATTGCGAGGATAAAAGGATGCTTGATTACATGCATTTACTGTCTTTTAAGGAAACATCCACAAGCTTATTTTCAGTCTCTCCTGAGTGGATTTAGGCTAAATAAGAAGGCAGACACAGTTTTATTTGAGTTTGGGCAGAAATTGTTCAATACAAGCTTGGCTTCAAATCAGCATTTCTCGCTGAGAAAAGGCGATTGCGAGCATAAAAGGATGCTTGAATTACATGCATTTACTGTCTTTTAAGGAAACATCCCACAAGCTTATTTTCAGTCTCTCCTGAGTGGATTTAGGCTAAATAAGAAGGCAAACACAGTTTTATTTGAGTTTGGTGCAGAAATTGTTCAATACAAGCTTGGCTTCAAAAACAGCATTTCTCGCTGAGAAAAGGCGATTGCGAGCATAAAAGGATGCTTGAATTACATATATTTACTGAATTTTAAGGAAACATCCCAGAAGCTTGTTTTTATGTTCTGCTGACTGGATTTAGGTTAAATAAGAAGGCAGACACAGTTTTATTTGACTTTGGTGCAGTAATTGTTCAATACAAGCTCTGCTTCAAAACAGCATTTCTCGCTGAGAAAAGGCGATTATGAGCATAAAAGGATGCTTGAATTACATGCATTTACTGTCTTTTAAGGAAACATCCACAAGCTTATTTTTATGTTCTGCTGACTGGATTTAGGCTAAATAAGAAGGCAGACACATTTTTTTTTGAGTTTGGTGCAGAAATTGTTCAATACAAGCTCTGCTTCAAAACATGATTTTCTCGCTGAGAAAAGGCGATTGCGAGCATAAAAGGATGCTTGATTTACATGCATTTACTGTCTTTTAAGGAAACATCCCAGAAGCTTGTTTTTATGTTCTGCTGACTGGATTTAGGCTAAATAAGAAGGCAGACACAGTTTTATTTGACTTTGGTGCAGAAATTGTTCAATACAAGCTTTTGCTTCAAAACAGCATTTCTCGCTGAGAAAAGGCGATTGCGAGCATAAAAGGATGCTTGAATTACATGCATTTACTGAATTTTAAGGAAACATCCCAGAAGCTTGTTTTTATATTCTGCTGACTGGATTTAGGCTAAATAAGAAGGCAGACACAGTTTTATTTGAGTTTGGGCAGAAATTGTTCAATACAAGCTTGGCTTCAAATCAGCATTTCTCGCTGAGAAAAGGCGATTGCGAGCATAAAAGGATGCTTGAATTACATGCATTTACTGTCTTTTAAGGAAACATCCCACAAGCTTGTTTTTATGTTCTGCTGACTGGATTTAGGCTAAATAAGAAGGCAGACACAGTTTTATTTGACTTTGGTGCAGAACTTGTTCAATACAAGCTCTACTTCAAAATAGCATTTCTCGCTGAGAAAAGGCGATTGCGAGGATAAAAGGATGCTTGATTACATGCATTTACTGTCTTTTAAGGAAACATCCCACAAGCTTATTTTCAGTCTCTCCTGAGTGGATTTAGGCTAAATAAGAAGGCAGACACAGTTTTATTTGAGTTTGGGCAGAAATTGTTCAATACAAGCTTGGCTTCAAATCAGCATTTCTCGCTGAGAAAAGGCGATTGCGAGCATAAAAGGATGCTTGAATTACATGCATTTACTGTCTTTTAAGGAAACATCCCACAAGCTTGTTGTTATGTTCTGCTGACTGGATTTAGGCTAAATAAGAAGGCAGACACAGTTTTATTTGAGTTTGGTGCAGAAATTGTTCAATACAAGCTCTGCTTCAAAACATCATTTTCTCGCTGAGAAAAGGCGATTGCGAGCATAAAAGGTGCTTGATTACATGCATTTACTGTCTTTTAAGGAAACATCCCACAAGCTTATTTTCAGTCTCTCCTGAGTGGATTTAGGCTAAATAAGAAGGCAGACACAGTTTTATTTGAGTTTGGGCAGAAATTGTTCAATACAAGCTTGGCTTCAAAACAGCATTTCTCGCTGAGAAAAGGCGATTGCGAGCATAAGAGGATGCTTGAATTACATGCATTTACTGTCTTTTAAGGAAACATCCCACAAGCTTATTTTTATGTTCTGCTGACTGGATTTAGGCTAAATAAGAAGGCAGACACAGTTTTATTTGACTTTGGTGCAGAAATTGTTCAATACAAGCTTGGCTTCAAAACAGCATTTCTCGCTGAGAAAAGGCGATTGCGAGCATAAAAGGATACTTTAATTACATATATATACTGTCTTTTAAAGAAACATCCCACAAGCTTATTTTCAGTCTCTCCTGAGTGGATTTAGGCTAAATAAGAAGGCAAACACAGTTTTATTTGAGTTTGGTGCAGAAATTGTTCAATACAAGCTTGGCTTCAAAACAGCATTTCTCGCTGAGAAAAGGCGATTGCGAGCATAAAAGGATGCTTGAATTACATATATTTACTGAATTTTAAGGAAACATCCCAGAAGCTTGTTTTTATGTTCTGCTGACTGGATTTAGGTTAAATAAGAAGGCAGACACAGTTTTATTTGACTTTGGTGCAGAAATTGTTCAATACAAGCTCTGCTTCAAAACAGCATTTCTCGCTGAGAAAAGGCGATTATGAGCATAAAAGGATGCTTGAATTACATGCATTTACTGTCTTTTAAGGAAACATCCCACAAGCTTATTTTTATGTTCTGCTGACTGGATTTAGGCTAAATAAGAAGGCAGACACAGTTTTTTTGAGTTTGGTGCAGAAATTGTTCAATACAAGCTCTGCTTCAAAACATGATTTTCTCGCTGAGAAAAGGCGATTGCGAGCATAAAAGGATGCTTGATTTACATGCATTTACTGTCTTTTAAGGAAACATCCCAGAAGCTTGTTTTTATGTTCTGCTGACTGGATTTAGGCTAAATAAGAAGGCAGACACAGTTTTATTTGACTTTGGTGCAGAAATTGTTCAATACAAGCTTTTGCTTCAAAACAGCATTTCTCGCTGAGAAAAGGCGATTGAGAGCATAAAAGGATGCTTGAATTACATGCATTTACTGAATTTTAAGGAAACATCCCAGAAGCTTGTTTTTATATTCTGCTGACTGGATTTAGGCTAAATAAGAAGGCAGACACAGTTTTATTTGAGTTTGGGCAGAAATTGTTCAATACAAGCTTGGCTTCAAATCAGCATTTCTCGCTGAGAAAAGGCGATTGCGAGCATAAAAGGATGCTTGAATTACATGCATTTACTGTCTTTTAAGGAAACATCCCACAAGCTTGTTTTTATGTTCTGCTGACTGGATTTAGGCTAAATAAGAAGGCAGACACAGTTTTATTTGACTTTGGTGCAGAACTTGTTCAATACAAGCTCTACTTCAAAATAGCATTTTTCGCTGAGAAAAGGCGATTTGCGAGGATAAAAGGATGCTTGATTACATGCATTTACTGTCTTTTAAGGAAACATCCCACAAGCTTATTTTCAGTCTCTCCTGAGTGGATTTAGGCTAAATAAGAAGGCAGACACAGTTTTATTTGAGTTTGGGCAGAAATTGTTCAATACAAGCTTGGCTTCAAATCAGCATTTCTCGCTGAGAAAAGGCGATTGCGAGCATAAAAGGATGCTTGAATTACATGCATTTACTGTCTTTTAAGGAAACATCCCACAAGCTTATTTTCAGTCTCTCCTGAGTGGATTTAGGCTAAATAAGAAGGCAAACACAGTTTTATTTGAGTTTGGTGCAGAAATTGTTCAATACAAGCTTGGCTTCAAAACAGCATTTCTCGCTGAGAAAAGGCGATTATGCGAGCATAAAAGGATGCTTGAATTACATATATTTACTGAATTTTAAGGAAACATCCCAGAAGCTTGTTTTTATGTTCTGCTGACTGGATTTAGGTTAAATAAGAAGGCAGACACAGTTTTATTTGACTTTGGTGCAGAAATTGTTCAATACAAGCTCTGCTTCAAAACAGCATTTCTCGCTGAGAAAAGGCGATTGCGAGCATAAAAGGATGCTTGAATTACATGCATTTACTGTCTTTTAAGGAAACATCCCACAAGCTTATTTTTATGTTCTGCTGACTGGATTTAGGCTAAATAAGAAGGCAGACACAGTTTTTTTTTTGAGTTTGGTGCAGAAATTGTTCAATACAAGCTCTGCTTCAAAACACATTTTCTCGCTGAGAAAAGGCGATTGCGAGCATAAAAGGATGCTTGATTACATGCATTTACTGTCTTTTAAGGAAACATCCCAGAAGCTTGTTTTTATATTCTGCTGACTGGATTTAGGCTAAATAAGAAGGCAGACACAGTTTTATTTGAGTTTGGTGCAGAAATTGTTCAATACAAGCTTGGCTTCAAATCAGCATTTCTCGCTGAGAAAAGGCGATTACGAGCATAAAAGGATGCTTGAATTACATGCATTTACTGTCTTTTAAGGAAACATCCCACAAGCTTGTTTTTATGTTCTGCTGACTGGATTTAGGCTAAATAAGAAGGCAGACACAGTTTTATTTGAGTTTGGTGCAGAAATTGTTCAATACAAGCTTGGCTTCAAAACAGCATTTTCTCGCTGAGAAAAGGCGTTTGCGAGCATAAAAGGATGCTTGAATTACATATATTTACTGAATTTTAAGGAAACATCCCAGAAGCTTGTTTTTATGTTCTGCTGACTGGATTTAGGCTAAAAAAGAAGGCAGACACAGTTTTATTTGACTTTGGTGCAGAAATTGTTCAATACAAGCTTTGCTTCAAAACAGCATTTTCTCGTGAGAAAAGGCGATTTGAGCATAAGAGGATGCTTGAATTACATGCATTTACTGTCTTTTAAGGAAACATCCCACAAGCTTATTTTTATGTTCTGCTGACTGGATTTAGGCTAAATAAGAAGGCAGACACATTTTTTTTGAGTTTGGTGCAGAAATTGTTCAATACAAGCTCTGCTTCAAAACAGCATTTCTCGCTGAGAAAAGGCGATTGCGAGCATAAAAGGATGCTTGAATTACATGCATTTACTGTCTTTTAAGGAAACATCCCACAAGCTTATTTTTATGTTCTGCTGACTGGATTTAGGCTAAATAAGAAGGCAGACACAGTTTTATTTGAGTTTGGTGCAGAAATTGTTCAATACAAGCTTGGCTTCAAAACAGCATTTTCTCGCTGAGAAAAGGCGATTGCGAGCATAAAAAGAAGCTTGAATTACATGCATTTACTGTCTTTTAAGGAAACATCCACAAGCTTGTTTTTATGTTCTGCTGACTGGATTTAGGCTAAATAAGAAGGCAGACACAGTTTTATTTGAGTTTGGTGCAGAAATTGTTCAATACAAGCTCTGTCTTCAAAACATCATTTTCTCGCTGAGAAAAGGCGATTTTTGAGCATCAAAGGATGCTTGAATTACATGCATTTACTGAATTTTAAGGAAACATCCCAGAAGCTTGTTTTTATGTTCTGCTGACTGGATTTAGGCTAAATAAGAAGGCAGACACAGTTTTATTTGAGTTTGGTGCAAAATTGTTCAATACAAGCTCTGCTTCAAAACAGCATTTCTCGCTGAGAAAAGGCCATTGCGAGCATAAAAGGATGCTTGAATTACATGCATTTACTGAATTTTAAGGAAACATCCCACAAGCTTGTTTTTAGTTCTCCTGACTGGATTTAGGCTAAAAAGGAGGCAGACACAGTTTTATTTGACTTTGGTGCAGAAATTGTTCAATACAAGCTTTGTCTTCAAAACAGCATTTTCGCTGAGAAAAGGCGATTGCAAGCATCAGAGGATGCTTGAATTACATGCATTTACTGAATTTTAAGGAAACATCCCAGAAGCTTGTTTTTATGTTCTGCTGACTGGATTTAGGCTAAATAAGAAGGCAGACACAGTTTTATTTGACTTTGGTGCAGAAATTGTTCAATACAAGCTCTGCTTCAAAACAGCAATTCTCGCTGAGAAAAAGGCCATTGCGAGCATAAAAGGATGCTTGATTACATGCATTTACTGAATTTTAAGGAAACATCCCAGAAGCTTATTTTTATGTTCTGCTGACTGGATTTAGGCTAAAAAGAAGGCAGACACAGTTTTATTTGAGTTTGGTGCAAAATTGTTCAATACAAGCTTTGCTTCAAAACAGCATTTCTCGCTGAGAAAAGTCGATTGTCAGCATAAAAGGATGCTTGATTACATGCATTTACTGTCTTTTAAGGAAACATCCCACAAGCTTATTTTCAGTCTCTCCTGAGTGGATTTAGGCTAAATAAGAAGGCAAACACAGTTTTATTTGAGTTTGGTGCAGAAATTGTTCAATACAAGATTGGTTTCAAAACAGCATTTCTCGCTGAGAAAAGGCGATTGCGAGCATAAAAGGATGCTTGAATTACATATATTTACTGAATTTTAAGGAAACATCCCAGAAGCTTGTTTTTATGTTCTGCTGACTGGATTTAGGGTAAATAAGAAGGCAGACACAGTTTTATTTGACTTTGGTGCAGAACTTGTTCAATACAAGATTGGTTTCAAAACAGCATTTTCTCGCTGAGAAAAGTCGATTGTCAGCATAAAAGGATGCTTGATTACATGCATTTACTGTCTTTTAAGGAAACATCCCACAAGCTTATTTTCAGTCTCTCCTGAGTGGATTTAGGCTAAATAAGAAGGTAAACACAGTTTTATTTGAGTTTGGTGCAGAAATTGTTCAATACAAGCTTGGCTTCAAAACAGCATTTCTCGCTGAGAAAAGGCGATTGCGAGCATAAAAGGATGCTTGATTACATGCATTTACTGTTTTAAGGAAAAATCCCAGAAGCTTGTTTTTATCAGTTCTCCTGACTGGATTTAGGGTAAATAAGAAGGCAGACACAGTTTTATTTGACTTTGGTGCAGAAATTGTTCAATAAAAGATTGGTTTCAAAACAGCATTTTCTGGCTGAGAAAAGGCGATTGCGAGCATAAAAGGATGCTTGAATTACATGCATTTACTGTCTTTTAAGGAAACATCCCACAAGCTTGTTTTTATGTTCTGCTGACTGGATTTAGGCTAAATAAGAAGGCAGACACAGTTTTATTTGAGTTTGGTGCAGAAATTGTTCAATACAAGGTTGGCTTCAAAACAGCATTTCTCGCTGAGTAAAGGCGATTGCGAGCATAAAAGGATGCTTGATTACATGCATTTACTGTCTTTTAAGGAAACATCCCACAAGCTTGTTTTTATGTTCTGCTGACTAGATTTAGGCTAAATAAGAAGGCAGACACAGTTTTATTTGACTTTGGTGCAGAACTTGTTCAATACAAGCTTTTCTACTTCAAAACAGCATTTCTCGCTGAGAAAAGGCGATTGCGAGCATAAAAGGATGCTTGATTACATGCATTTACTGTCTTTTAAGGAAACATCCCACAAGCTTATTTTCAGTCTCTCCTGACTGGATTTAGGCTAAATAAGAAGGCAGACACAGTTTTATTTGACTTTGGTGCAGAAATTGTTCAATACAAGCTTGGCTTCAAAACAGCATTTTCTCGCTGAGAAAAGGCGATTATGAGCATAAAAGGATGCTTGAATTACATGCATTTACTGTCTTTTAAGGAAACATCCCACAAGGTTATTTTCAGTCTCTCCTGAGTGGATTTAGGCTAAATAAGAAGGCAGACACAGTTTTATTTGAGTTTGGTGCAGAAATTGTTCAATACAAGCTCTGCTTCAAAACATCATTTTCTCGCTGAGAAAAGGCGATTTGCGAGCATAAAAGGATGCTTGAATTACATGCATTTACTGAATTTTAAGGAAACATCCCAGAAGCTTATTTTCAGTCTCCTGACTGGATTTAGGCTAAATAAGAAGGCAGACACAGTTTTATTTGACTTTGGTGCAGAAATTGTTCAATACAAGCTTTTGCTTCAAAACAGCATTTTCTCGCTGAGAAAAGGCGATTGCGAGCATAAAAGGATGATTGATTTACATGCATTTACTGTCTTTTAAGGAAACATCCCACAAGCTTATTTTCAGTCTCTCCTGAGTGGATTTAGGCTAAATAAGAAGGCAGACACAGTTTTATTTGAGTTTGGTGCAGAAATTGTTCAATACAAGCTTGGCTTCAAAACAGCATTTCTCGCTGAGAAAAGGCGATTCATGAGCATAAAAGGATTCTTGAATTACATATATTTACTGAATTTTAAGGAAACATCCCAGAAGCTTGTTTTTATGTTCTGCTGACTGGATTTAGGTTAAATAAGAAGGCAGACACAGTTTTATTTGACTTTGGTGCAGAAATTGTTCAATACAAGCTCTGCTTCAAAACAGCATTTCTCGCTGAGAAAAGGCGATTGCGAGCATAAAAGGATGCTTGAATTACATGCATTTACTGTCTTTTAAGGAAACATCCCACAAGCTTATTTTTATGTTCTGCTGACTGGATTTAGGCTAAATAAGAAGGCAGACACATTTTTTTTTGAGTTTGGTGCAGAAATTGTTCAATACAAGCTCTGCTTCAAAACATGATTTTCTCGCTGAGAAAAGGCGATTGCGAGCATAAAAGGATGCTTGAATTACATGCATTTACTGAATTTTAAGGAAACATCCCAGAAGCTTGTTTTTATGTTCTGCTGACTGGATTTAGGCTAAATAAGAAGGCAGACACAGTTTTATTTGACTTTGGTGCAGAAATTGTTCAATACAAGCTTTGCTTCAAAACAGCATTTCTCGCTGAGAAAAGGCGATTGCGAGCATAAAAGGGTGCTTGATTACATGCATTTACTGTCTTTTAAGGAAACATCCCACAAGCTTATTTTCAGTCTCTCCTGAGTGGATTTAGGCTAAATAAGAAGGCAGACACAGTTTTATTTGAGTTTGGTGCAAAATTGTTCAATACAAGCTATGGCTTCAAATCAGAATTTTCTCGCTGAGAAAAGGCGATTGCGAGCATAAAAGGATGCTTGATTTACATGCATTTACTGTCTTTTAAGGAAACATCCCACAAGCTTGTTTTTATGTTCTGCTGACTGGATTTAGGCTAAATAAGAAGGCAGACATAGTTTTATTTGACTTTGGTGCAGAAATTGTTCAATACAAGCTTTTGCTTGAAAACAGCATTTTCGCTGAGAAAAGGCGATTGCGAGCATAAAAGGATGCTTGAATTACATGCATTTACTGAATTTTAAGGAAACATCCCAGAAGCTTGTTTTTATATTCTGCTGACTGGATTTAGGCTAAATAAGAAGGCAGACACAGTTTTATTTGAGTTTGGGCAGAAATTGTTCAATACAAGCTTGGCTTCAAATCAGCATTTCTCGCTGAGAAAAGGCGATTGCGAGCATAAAAGGATGCTTGAATTACATGCATTTACTGTCTTTTAAGGAAACATCCCACAAGCTTGTTTTTATGTTCTGCTGACTGGATTTAGGCTAAATAAGAAGGCAGACACAGTTTTATTTGACTTTGGTGCAGAAATTGTTCAATACAAGCTTGCTTCAAAACAGCATTTTCGCTGAGAAAAGGCGTTTGCGAGCATAAAAGGATGCTTGAATTACATATATTTACTGAATTTTAAGGAAACATCCCAGAAGCTTGTTTTTATGTTCTGCTGACTGGATTTAGGCTAAAAAAGGAGGCAGACACAGTTTTATTTGACTTTGGTGCAGAAATTGTTCAATACAAGCTTTGCTTCAAAACAGCATTTCTCGGTGAGAAAAGGCGATTGCGAGCATAAGAGGATGCTTGAATTACATGCATTTACTGTCTTTTAAGGAAACATCCCACAAGCTTATTTTATGTTCTGCTGACTGGATTTAGGCTAAATAAGAAGGCAGACACAGTTTTTTTGAGTTTGGTGCAGAAATTGTTCAATACAAGCTCTGCTTCAAAACATCATTTTCTCGCTGAGAAAAGGCGATTGCGAGCATAAAAGGGTGCTTGATTACATGCATTTACTGTCTTTTAAGGAAACATCCCACAAGCTTATTTTCAGTCTCTCCTTAGTGGATTTAGGCTAAATAAGAAGGCAGACACAGTTTTATTTGAGTTTGGGCAGAAATTGTTCAATACAAGCTTGGCTTCAAAACAGCATTTCTCGCTGAGAAAAGGCGATTGCGAGCATAAAAGGATGCTTGAATTACATGCATTTACTGTCTTTTAAGGAAACATCCCACAAGCTTATTTTCAGTCTCTCCTGACTGGATTTAGGCTAAATAAGAAGGCAGACACAGTTTTATTTGACTTTGGTGCAGAAATTGTTCAATACAAGCTTGGCTTCAAAAACAGCATTTTCTCGCTGAGAAAAGGCGATTGAGCATAAGAGGATGCTTGAATTACATGCATTTACTGTCTTATAAGGAAACATCCACAAACTTATTTTTATTTTCTGCTGACTGGATTTAGGCTAAATAAGAAGGCAGACACAGTTTTATTTGACTTTGGTGCAGAAATTGTTCAATACAAGCTTGGCTTCAAAACAGCATTTTTCGCTGAGAAAAGCGATTACCAGCATAAAAGGATGCTTGAATTACATGCATTTACTGTCTTTTAAGGAAACATCCCACAAGCTTGTTTTTATGTTCTGCTGACTGGATTTAGGCTAAATAAGAAGGCAGACACAGTTTTATTTGACTTTGGTGCAGAAATTGTTCAATACAAGCTCTGCATCAATACAGCATTTCTCGCTGAGAAAAGGCGATTGCGAGCATAAAAGGATGCTTGAATTACATGCATTTACTGTCTTTTAAGGAAACATCCCACAAGCTTATTTTCAGTCTCTCCTGAGTGGATTTAGGCTAAATAAGAAGGCAGACACAGTTTTATTTGAGTTTGGTGCAGAAATTTTTCAATACAAGCTCTGCTTCAAAACATAATTTTCTCGCTGAGAAAAGGCGATTGCGAGCATAAAAGGATACTTGAATTACATGGATTTACTGAATTTTAAGGAAACATCCCACAAGCTTGTTTTTATGTTCTGCTGACTGGATTTAGGCTAAATAAGAAGGCAGACACAGTTTTATTTGACTTTGGTGCAGAAATTGTTCAATACAAGCTTTTGCTTCAAAACAGCATTTCTCGCTGAGAAAAGGCGATTGCGAGCATAAAAGGATGCTTGATTTACATGCATTTACTGTCTTTTAAGGAAACATCCCACAAGTTTGTTTTTATGTTATGCTGACTGGATTTAGGCTAAATAAGAAGGCAGACACAGTTTTATTTGACTTTGGTGCAGAAATTGTTCAATACAAGCTTTGCTTCAAATCAGCATTTCTCGCTGAGAAAAGTCGATTGCCAGCATAAAAGGGTGCTTGATTACATGCATTTACTGTCTTTTAAGGAAACATCCCACAAGCTTATTTTCAGTCTCTCCTGAGTGGATTTAGGCTAAATAAGAAGTAAGGCACAGTTTTATTTGACTTTGGTGCAGAAATTGTTCAATACAAGCTTTGCTTCAAAACAGCATTTCTCGCTGAGAAAAGTCGACAGTGCAGCATAAAAGGGTGCTTGATTACATGCATTTACTGTCTTTTAAGGAAACATCCACAAGCTTATTTTCAGTCTCTCCTGAGTGGATTTAGGCTAAATAAGAAGGCAGACACAGTTGTATTTGAGTTTGGTGCAGAAATTGTTCAATACAAGCTTGGCTTCAAAACAGCATTATTCGCTGAGAAAAGGCGATTGCGAGCATAAAAGGATGCTTGATTTACATGCATTTACTGTCTTTTAAGTAAACATCCCACAAGCTTATTTTCAGTGTCTCCTGAGTGGATTTAGGCTAAATAAGAAGGCAGACACAGTTTTATTTGAGTTTGGTGCAGAAATTGTTCAATACAAGCTTGGCTTCAAAACAGCATTTCTCGCTGAGAAAAGGCGATTTGCGAGCATAAAAGGATACTTTAATTACATGCATTTACTGTCTTTTAAAGAAACATCCCACAAGCTTATTTTCAGTCTCTCCTGAGTGGATTTAGGCTAAATAAGAAGGCAGACACAGTTTTATTTGAGTTTGGTGCAGAAATTGTTCAATACAAGCTTTTGGCTTCAAAAACAGCTCGCTGAGAAAAGGCGATTGCGAGCATAAGAGGATGCTTGAATTACATGCATTTACTGTCTTTTAAGGAAACATCCCACAAGCTTATTTTTATGTTCTGCTGACTGGATTTAGGCTAAATAAGAAGGCAGACACAGTTTTATTTGACTTTGGTGCAGAAATTGTTCAATACAAGCTTGGCTTCAAAACAGCATTTTCGCTGAGAAAAGGCGATTTGAAAGCATAAAAAGAAGCTTGAATTACATGCATTTACTGTCTTTTAAGGAAACCTCACACAAGCTTGTTTTTATGTTCTGCTGACTGGATTTAGGCTAAATAAGAAGGCAGACACAGTTTTATTTGACTTTGGTGCAGAAAATGTTCAATACAAGCTTGGCTTCAAAACAGCATTTCTCGCTGAGAAAAGGCGTTGCGAGCATAAAAGGATGCTTGATTACATGCATTTACTGTCTTTTAAGGAAACATCCACAAGCTTATTTTCAGTCTCTCCTGAGTGGATTTAGGCTAAATAAGAAGCCAGACACAGTTTTATTTGAGTTTGGTACAGAAATTGTTCAATACAAGCTTGGCTTCAAAACAGCATTTCTCGCTGAGAAAAGGCGATTGCGATCATAAAAGGATGCTTGAATTACATGCATTTACTGTCTTTTAAGGAAACATCCCACAAGCTTATTTTCAGTCTCTCCTGAGTGGATTTAGGCTAAATAAGAAGCCAGACACAGTTTTATTTGAGTTTGGTACAGAAATTGTTCAATACAAGCTTGGCTTCAAAACAGCATTTCTCGCTGAGAAAAGGCGATTGCGATCATAAAAGGATGCTTGAATTACATGCATTTACTGTCTTTTAAGGAAACATCCCACAAGCTTGTTGTTATGTTCTGCTGACTGGATTTAGGCTAAATAAGAAGGCAGACACAGTTTTATTTGAGTTTGGTGCAAAATTGTTCAATACAAGCTTGGCTTCAAAACAGCATTTCTCGCTGAGAAAAGGCGATTGCGAGCATAAAAGGATGCTTGAATTACATGCATTTACTGTCTTTTAAGGAAACATCCCACAAGCTTATTTTCAGTCTCTCCTGACTGGATTTAGGCTAAATAAGAAGGCAGACACAGTTTTATTTGACTTTGGTGCAGAAATTGTTCAATACAAGCTTGGCTTCAAAACAGCATTTTCTCGCTGAGAAAAGGCGATTGCGAGCATAAGAGGATGCTTGAATTACATGCATTTACTGTCTTATAAGGAAACATCCCACAAACTTATTTTTATTTTCTGCTGACTGGATTTAGGCTAAATAAGAAGGCAGACACAGTTTTATTTGACTTTGGTGCAGAAATTGTTCAATACAAGCTTGGCTTCAAAACAGCATTTTCTCGCTGAGAAAAGGCGATTATGAGCATAAAAGGATGCTTGAATTACATGCATTTACTGTCTTTTAAGGAAACATCCCACAAGCTTGTTTTTATGTTCTGCTGACTGGATTTAGGCTAAATAAGAAGGCAGACACAGTTTTATTTGACTTTGGTGCAGAAATTGTTCAATACAAGCTCTGCATCAATACAGCATTTCTCGCTGAGAAAAGGCGATTACATGAGCATAAAGGATGCTTGAATTACATGCATTTACTGTCTTTAAGGAAACATCCCACAAGCTTATTTTCAGTCTCTCCTGAGTGGATTTAGGCTAAATAAGAAGGCAGACACAGTTTTATTTGAGTTTGGTGCAGAAATTTTTCAATACAAGCTCTGCTTCAAAACATAATTTTCTCGCTGAGAAAAGGCGATTATGAGCATAAAAGGATACTTGAATTACATGGATTTACTGAATTTTAAGGAAACATCCCACAAGCTTGTTTTTATGTTCTGCTGACTGGATTTAGGCTAAATACGAAGGCAGACACAGTTTTATTTGACTTTGGTGCAGAAATTGTTCAATACAAGCTTTTGCTTCAAAACAGCATTTCTCGCTGAGAAAAGGCGATTATGAGCATAAAAGGATGCTTGATTTACATGCATTTACTGTCTTTTAAGGAAACATCCCACAAGTTTGTTTTTATGTTATGCTGACTGGATTTAGGCTAAATAAGAAGGCAGACACAGTTTTATTTGACTTTGGTGCAGAAATTGTTCAATACAAGCTTTGCTTCAAATCAGCATTTCTCGCTGAGAAAAGTCGATTGCCAGCATAAAAGGGTGCTTGATTACATGCATTTACTGTCTTTTAAGGAAACATCCCACAAGCTTATTTTCAGTCTCTCCTGAGTGGATTTAGGCTAAATAAGAAGTAAGGCACAGTTTTATTTGACTTTGGTGCAGAAATTGTTCAATACAAGCTTTGCTTCAAAACAGCATTTCTCGCTGAGAAAAGTCGATTGCGAGCATAAAAGGGTGCTTGATTACATGCATTTACTGTCTTTTAAGGAAACATCCCACAAGCTTATTTTCAGTCTCTCCTGAGTGGATTTAGGCTAAATAAGAAGGCAGACACAGTTGTATTTGAGTTTGGTGCAGAAATTGTTCAATACAAGCTTGGCTTCAAAACAGCATTATTCGCTGAGAAAAGGCGATTGCGAGCATAAAAGGATGCTTGATTTACATGCATTTACTGTCTTTTAAGTAAACATCCCACAAGCTTATTTTCAGTGTCTCCTGAGTGGATTTAGGCTAAATAAGAAGGCAGACACAGTTTTATTTGAGTTTGGTGCAGAAATTGTTCAATACAAGCTTGGCTTCAAAACAGCATTTCTCGCTGAGAAAAGGCGATTGCGAGCATAAAAGGATACTTTAATTACATGCATTTACTGTCTTTTAAAGAAACATCCCACAAGCTTATTTTCAGTCTCTCCTGAGTGGATTTAGGCTAAATAAGAAGGCAGACACAGTTTTATTTGAGTTTGGTGCAGAAATTGTTCAATACAAGCTTGGCTTGGCTCGCTGAGAAAAGGCGATTGCGAGCATAAGAGGATGCTTGAATTACATGCATTTACTGTCTTTTAAGGAAACATCCCACAAGCTTATTTTTATGTTCTGCTGACTGGATTTAGGCTAAATAAGAAGGCAGACACAGTTTTATTTGACTTTGGTGCAGAAATTGTTCAATACAAGCTTGGCTTCAAAACAGCATTTTCTCGCTGAGAAAAGCGATTATGAGCATAAAAAGAAGCTTGAATTACATGCATTTACTGTCTTTAAGGAAACCTCACACAAGCTTGTTTTTATGTTCTGCTGACTGGATTTAGGCTAAATAAGAAGGCAGACACAGTTTTATTTGACTTTGGTGCAGAAAATGTTCAATACAAGCTTGGCTTCAAAACAGCATTTCTCGCTGAGAAAAGGCGATTTGCGAGCATAAAAGGATGCTTGATTACATGCATTTACTGTCTTTTAAGGAAACATCCACAAGCTTATTTTCAGTCTCTCCTGAGTGGATTTAGGCTAAATAAGAAGCCAGACACAGTTTTATTTGAGTTTGGTACAGAAATTGTTCAATACAAGCTTGGCTTTTAAAACAGCATTTTCGCTGAGAAAAGGCGATTGCGATCATAAAGGATGCTTGAATTACATGCATTTACTGTCTTTTAAGGAAACATCCCACAAGCTTATTTTCAGTCTCTCCTGAGTGGATTTAGGCTAAATAAGAAGGCAGACACAGTTTTATTTGAGTTTGGTGCAGAAATTGTTCGATACAAGCTCTGCTTCAAAACAGCATTTCTCGCTGAGAAAAGGCGATTCGAGTAGCATAAAAGGATGCTTGAATTACATGCATTTACTGTCTTTTAAGGAAACATCCACAAGCTTGTTTTTATGTTCTGCTGACTGGATTTAGGCTAAATAAGAAGGCAGACACAGTTTTATTTGACTTTGGTGCAGAAATTGTTCAATACAAGCTTGGCTTCAAAACAGCATTTCTCGCTGAGAAAAGGCGATTGCGAGCATAAAAGGATGCTTGATTACATGCATTTACTGTCTTTTAAGGAAACATCCCACAAGCTTATTTTCAGTCTCTCCTGAGTGGATTTAGGCTAAATAAGAAGGCAAACACACTTTTATTTGAGTTTGGTGCAGAAATTGTTCAATACAAGCTTGGCTTCAAAACAGCATTTCTCGCTGAGAAAAGGCGATTGCGAGCATAAAAGGATGCTTGAATTACATGCATTTACTGTCTTTTAAGGAAACATCCCACAAGCTTATTTTTATGTTCTGCTGACTGGATTTAGGCTAAATAAGAAGGCAGACACAGTTTTATTTGACTTTGGTGCAGAAATTGTTCAATACAAGCTTGGCTTCAAAACAGCATTTTCTCGCTGAGAAAAGGCGATTGCGAGCATAAAAAGAAGCTTGAATTACATGCATTTACTGTCTTTTAAGGAAACATCCCACAAGCTTGTTTTTATGTTCTGCTGACTGGATTTAGGCTAAATAAGAAGGCAGACACAGTTTTATTTGACTTTGGAGCAGAAATTGTTCAATACAAGCTTTGCTTCAAAACAGCATTGCTCGCTGAGAAAATGCAATTGCGAGAATAAAAGGATGCTTGATTTACATGCATTTACTGTCTATTAAGGAAACATCCCACAAGCTTGTTGTTATGTTCTGCTGACTGGATTTAGGCTAAATAAGAAGGCAGACACAGTTTTATTTGAGTTTGGTGCAAAATTGTTCAATACAAGCTTGGCTTTAAAACAGCATTTTCGCTGAGAAAAGGCGATTGCGAGCATAAAAGGATGCTTGAATTACATGCATTTACTCTATTTTAAGGAAACATCCCACAAGCTTGTTTTTATGTTCTGCTGACTGGATTTAGGCTAAATAAGAAGGCAGACACCGTTTTATTTGACTTTGGTGCAGAAATTGTTCAATACAAGCTTGGCTTCAAAACAGCATTTCTCGCTGAGAAAAGGCGATTGCGAGCATAAAAGGATGCTTAATTACATGCATTTACTGTCTTTTAAGGAAACATCCCACAAGCTTATTTTCAGTCTCTCCTGAGTGGATTTAGGCTAAATAAGAAGGCAGACACAGTTTTATTTGAGTTTGGTACAGAAATTGTTCAATACAAGCTTGGCTTCAAAACAGCATTTCTCGCTGAGAAAAGGCGATTGCGAGCATAAAAGGATGCTTGAATTACATCCATTTACTGTCTTTTAAGGAAACATCCCACAAGCTTATTTTCAGTCTCTCCTGAGTGGATTTAGGCTAAATAAGAAGGCAGACACAGTTTTATTTGACTTTGGTACAGAAATTGTTCAATACAAGCTTGGCTTCAAAACAGCATTTTCTCGATGAGAAAAGGCGATTGCGACCATAAAAGGATGCTTGAATTACATGCATTTACTGTCTTTTAAGGAAACATCCCACAAGCTAATTTTCAGTCTCTACTGAGTGGATTTAGGCTAAATAAGAAGGCAGACACAGTTTTATTTGAGTTTGGTGCAGAAATTGTTCAATACAAGCTTGGCTTCAAAACATCATTTTCTCGCTGAGAAAAGGCGATTGCGAGCATAAAAGGATGCTTGAATTACATGGATTTACTGTCTTTTAAGGAAACATCCCACAAGCTTATTTTCAGTCTCTCCTGAGTGGATTTAGGCTAAATAAGAAGGCAGACACAGTTTTATTTGAGTTTGGTGCAGAAATTGTTCAATACAAAGCTCTGCTTCAAAACATCATTTTCTCGCTGAGAAAAGGCGATTGCGAGCATAAAAGGATGCTTGAATTACATATATTTACTGAATTTTAAGGAAACATCCCAGAAGCTTGTTTTTATGTTCTGCTGACTGGATTAAGGCTAAATAAGAAGGCAGACACAGTTTTAATTGACTTTGGTGCAGAAATTGTTCAATACAAGCTTTGCTTCAAAACAGCATTTCTCGCTGAGAAAAGGCGATTGCGAGCATAAAAGGATGCTTGATTTACATGCATTTACTGTCTTTTAAGGAAACATCCACAAGCTTATTTTCAGTCTCTACTGACTGGATTTAGGCTAAATAAGAAGGCAGACACAGTTTTATTTGAGTTTGGTGCAGAAATTGTTCAATACAAGCTTGGCTTCAAAACATCATTTTCTCGCTGAGAAAAGGCGATTATGAGCATAAAAGGATGCTTGAATTACATGGATTTACTGTCTTTTAAGGAAACATCCCACAAGCTTATTTTCAGTCTCTCCTGAGTGGATTTAGGCTAAATAAGAAGGCAGACACAGTTTTATTTGAGTTTGGTGCAGAAATTGTTCAATACAAAGCTCTGCTTCAAAACATCATTTTCTCGCTGAGAAAAGGCGATTATGAGCATAAAAGGATGCTTGAATTACATATATTCACTGAATTTTAAGGAAACATCCCAGAAGCTTGTTTTTATGTTCTGCTGACTGGATTTAGGCTAAATAAGAAGGCAGACACAGTTTTAATTGACTTTGGTGCAGAAATTGTTCAATACAAGCTTTGCTTCAAAACAGCATTTCTCGCTGAGAAAAGGCGATTGCGAGCATAAAAGGATGCTTGATTTACATGCATTTACTGTCTTTTAAGGAAACATCCCACAAGCTTGTTGTTATGTTCTGCTGACTGGATTTAGGCTAAATAAGAAGGCAGACACAGTTTTATTTGAGTTTGGTGCAGAAATTGTTCAATACAAGCTTGGCTTCAAAACAGCATTTCTCGCTGAGAAAATGCAATTGCGAGAATAAAAGGATGCTTGATTTACATGCATTTACTGTCTTTTAAGGAAACATCCCACAAGCTTGTTGTTATGTTCTGCTGACTGGATTTAGGCTAAATAAGAAGGCAGACACAGTTTTATTTGAGTTTGGTGCAAAATTGTTCAATACAAGCTTGGCTTCAAAACAGCATTTCTCGCTGAGAAAAGGCGATTGCGAGCATAAAAGGATGCTTGAATTACATGCATTTACTCTATTTTAAGGAAACATCCCACAAGCTTGTTTTTATGTTCTGCTGACTGGATTTAGGCTAAATAAGAAGGCAGACACAGTTTTATTTGACTTTGGTGCAGAAATTGTTCAATACAAGCTTGGCTTCAAAACAGCATTTCTCGCTGAGAAAAGGCGATTTGAGCATAAAGGATGCTTAATTACATGCATTTACTGTCTTTTAAGGAAACATCCCACAAGCTTATTTTCAGTCTCTCCTGAGTGGATTTAGGCTAAATAAGAAGGTAGACACAGTTTTATTTGAGTTTGGTACAGAAATTGTTCAATACAAGCTTGGCTTCAAAACAGCATTTCTCGCTGAGAAAAGGCGATTGCGAGCATAAAAGGATGCTTGAATTACATGGATTTACTGTCTTTTAAGGAAACATCCCACAAGCTTATTTTCAGTCTCTCCTGAGTGGATTTAGGCTAAATAAGAAGGCAGACACAGTTTTATTTGAGTTTGGTGCAGAAATTGTTCAATACAAAGCTCTGCTTCAAAACAACATTTTCTCGCTGAGAAAAGGCGATTGCGAGCATAAAAGGATGCTTGAATTACATATATTTACTGAATTTTAAGGAAACATCCCAGAAGCTTGTTTTTATGTTCTGCTGACTGGATTAAGGCTAAATAAGAAGGCAGACACAGTTTTAATTGACTTTGGTGCAGAAATTGTTCAATACAAGCTTTGCTTCAAAACAGCATTTCTCGCTGAGAAAAGGCGATTGCGAGCATAAAAGGATGCTTGATTTACATGCATTTACTGTCTTTTAAGGAAACATCCCACAAGCTTATTTTCAGTCTCTACTGACTGGATTTAGGCTAAATAAGAAGGCAGACACAGTTTTATTTGAGTTTGGTGCAGAAATTGTTCAATACAAGCTTGGCTTCAAAACATCATTTTCTCGCTGAGAAAAGGCGATTGCGAGCATAAAAGGATGCTTGAATTACATGGATTTACTGTCTTTTAAGGAAACATCCCACAAGCTTATTTTCAGTCTCTCCTGAGTGGATTTAGGCTAAATAAGAAGGCAGACACAGTTTTATTTGAGTTTGGTGCAGAAATTGTTCAATACAAAGCTCTGCTTCAAAACATCATTTTCTCGCTGAGAAAAGGCGATTACGAGCATAAAAGGATGCTTGAATTACATATATTTACTGAATTTTAAGGAAACATCCCAGAAGCTTGTTTTTATGTTCTGCTGACTGGATTAAGGCTAAATAAGAAGGCAGACACAGTTTTAATTGACTTTGGTGCAGAAATTATTCAATACAAGCTTTGCTTCAAAACAGCATTTCTCGCTGAGAAAAGGCGATTGCGAGCATAAAAGGATGCTTGATTTACATGCATTTACTGTCTTTTAAGGAAACATCCCACAAGCTTATTTTCAGTCTCTACTGACTGGATTTAGGCTAAATAAGAAGGCAGACACAGTTTTATTTGAGTTTGGTGCAGAAATTGTTCAATACAAGCTTGGCTTCAAAACATCATTTTCTCGCTGAGAAAAGGCGATTGCGAGCATAAAAGGATGCTTGAATTACATGGATTTACTGTCTTTTAAGGAAACATCCCAGAAGCTTGTTTTTATGTTCTGCTGACTGGATTTAGGCTAAATAAGAAGGCAGACACAGTTTTAATTGACTTTGGTGCAGAAATTGTTCAATACAAGCTTGGCTTCAAAACAGCATTTCTCGCTGAGAAAAGGCGATTGCGAGCATAAAAGGATGCTTGACTTACATGCATTTACTGTCTTTTAAGGAAACATCCCACAAGCTTATTTTCAGTCTCTCCTGAGTGGATTTAGGCTAAATAAGAAGGCAGACACAGTTTTATTTGAGTTTGGTACAGAAATTGTTCAATACAAGCTTGGCTTCAAAACAGCATTTCTCGCTGAGAAAAGGCGATTGCGAGCATAAAAGGATGCTTGAATTACATCCATTTACTGTCTTTTAAGGAAACATCCCACAAGCTTATTTTCAGTCTCTCCTGAGTGGATTTAGGCTAAATAAGAAGGCAGACACAGTTTTATTTGACTTTGGTACAGAAATTGTTCAATACAAGCTTGGCTTCAAAACATCATTTTCTCGCTGAGAAAAGGCGATTGCGAGCATAAAAGGATGCTTGAATTACATATATTTACTGAATTTTAAGGAAACATCCCAGAAGCTTGTTTTTATGTTCTGCTGACTGGATTAAGGCTAAATAAGAAGGCAGACACAGTTTTAATTGACTTTGGTGCAGAAATTGTTCAATACAAGCTTGGCTTCAAAACAGCATTTCTCGCTGAGAAAAGGCGATTGCGAGCATAAAAGGATGCTTGATTTACATGCATTTACTGTCTTTTAAGGAAACATCCCACAAGCTTATTTTCAGTCTCTACTGACTGGATTTAGGCTAAATAAGAAGGCAGACACAGTTTTATTTGAGTTTGGTGCAGAAATTGTTCAATACAAGCTTGGCTTCAAAACATCATTTTCTCGCTGAGAAAAGGCGATTATGAGCATAAAAGGATGCTTGAATTACATGGATTTACTGTCTTTTAAGGAAACATCCCACAAGCTTATTTTCAGTCTCTCCTGAGTGGATTTAGGCTAAATAAGAAGGCAGACACAGTTTTATTTGAGTTTGGTGCAGAAATTGTTCAATACAAAGCTCTGCTTCAAAACATCATTTTCTCGCTGAGAAAAGGCGATTGCGAGCATAAAAGGATGCTTGAATTACATATATTTACTGAATTTTAAGGAAACATCCCAGAAGCTTGTTTTTATGTTCTGCTGACTGGATTAAGGCTAAATAAGAAGGCAGACACAGTTTTAATTGACTTTGGTGCAGAAATTGTTCAATACAAGCTTTGCTTCAAAACAGCATTTCTCGCTGAGAAAAGGCGATTGCGAGCATAAAAGGATGCTTGATTTACATGCATTTACTGTCTTTTAAGGAAACATCCCACAAGCTTGTTGTTATGTTCTGCTGACTGGATTTAGGCTAAATAAGAAGGCAGACACAGTTTTATTTGAGTTTGGTGCAGAAATTGTTCAATACAAGCTTGGCTTCAAAACAGCATTTTCTCGCTGAGAAAAGGCGATTTGAGCATAAAAGGATGCTTGAATTACATGCATTTACTGTCTTTTAAGGAAACATCCCACAAGCTTATTTTCAGTCTCTCCTGAGTGGATTTGGGCTAAATAAGAAGGCAGACACAGTTTTATTTGAGTTTGGTGCAGAAATTGTTCAATACAAGCTCTGCTTCAAAACATCATTTTCTCGCTGAGAAAAGGCGATTGCGAGCATAAAAGGATGCTTGATTTCATGCATTTACTGTCTTTTAAGGAAACGTCCCACAAGCTTGTTTTTATGTTCTGCTGACTGGATTTAGGCTAAATAAGAAGGCAAACACAGTTTTATTTGAGTTTGGTGCAGAAATTGTTCAATACAAGCTTTGCTTCAAAACAGCATTTCTCGCTGAGAAAAGGCGATTGCGAGCATAAAAGGATGCTTGATTTACATGCATTTACTGTCTTTTAAGGAAACATCCCACAAGCTTGTTGTTATGTTCTGCTGACTGGATTTAGGCTAAATAAGAAGGCAGACACAGTTTTATTTGACTTTGGTGCAGAAATTGTTCAATACAAGCTTGGCTTCAAAACAGCATTTCTCGCTGAGAAAAGGCGATTGCGAGCATAAAAGGATGCTTGAATTACATGCATTTACTGTCTTTTAAGGAAACATCCCACAAGCTTATTTTCAGTCTCTCCTGAGTGGATTTAGGCTAAATAAGAAGGCAGACACAGTTTTATTTGAGTTTGGTGCATAACTTGGTCAATACAAGCATGGCTTCAAAACAGCATTTTCTCGCTGAGAAAAGGCGATTGCGAGCATAAAAGGATGCTTGAATTACATGCATTTACTGTCTTTTAAGGAAAAATCCCACAAGCTTATTTTCAGTCTCTCCTGAGTGGATTTAGGCTAAATAAGAAGGCAGACACAGTTTTATTTGAGTTTGGTGCATAACTTGTTCAATACAAGCTTGGCTTCAAAACAGCATTTCTTGCTGAGAAAAGGCGATTGCAAGCATAAAAGGATGCTTGAGTTACATGCATATACTGTCTTTTAAGGAAACATCCCACAAGCTTGTTGTTATGTTCTGCTGACTGGAAATAGGCTAAATAAGAAGGCAGACACAGTTTTATTTGACTTTGGTGCAGAAATTGTTCAATACAAGCTTGGCTTCAAAAGAGCATTTTCTCGCTGAGAAAAGGCGATTGCGAGCATAAAAGGATGCTTGAAATACATGCATTTACTGTCTTTTAAGGAAACATCCGACAAGCTTATTTTCAGTCTCTCCTGAGTTGATTTAGGCTAAATAAGAAGGCAGACACAGTTTTATTTGAGTTTGGTGCAGAAATTGTTCAATACAAGCTTGGCTTCAAAACAGCATTTCTCGCTGAGAAAAGGCGATTGCAAGCATAAAAGGATGCTTGAATTACATGCATTTACTGTCTTTTAAGGAAACATCCCACAAGCTTGTTTTCAGTCTCTCCTGGGTGGATTAAGGCTAAATAAGAAGGCAGACACAGGTTTTTTTGAGTTTGGTGCAGAAATTGTTCAATACAAGCTTGGCTTCAAAACAGCATTTTCTCGCTGAGAAAAGGCGATTGCGAGCATAAAAGGATGCTTGAATGACATGCATTTACTGTCTTTTAAGGAAACATCCAACAAGCTTATTTTTATGTTCTGCTGACTGGATTTAGGCTAAATAAGAAGGCAGACACAGTTTTATTTGAGTTTGGTGCAGAAATTGTTCAATACAAGCTTGGCTTCAAAAGAGCATTTTCTCGCTGAGAAAAGGCGATTGAGAGCATAAAAGGATGCTTGAAATACATGCATTTACTGTCTTTTAAGGAAACATCCCACAAGCTTATTTTTATGTTCTGCTGACTGGATTTAGGCTAAATAAGAAGGCAGACACAGTTTTATTTGACTTTGGTGCAGAAATTGTTCAATACAAGCTTGGCTTCAAAACAGCATTTCTCGCTGAGAAAAGGCGAGAACCATAAAGCATAACTCAAGCATAAAATGATGCTTGAGTTACATGCATTTGCTGTCTTTTAAGGAAACATCCCACAAGCTTGTTTTCAGTCTCTCCTCAGTGGATTTAGGCTAAATAAGAAGGCAGACACAGTTTTATTTGAGTTTGGTGCAGAAATTGTTCAATACAAGCTTGGCTTCAAAACAGCATTTTCTCGCTGAGAAAGGGCGATTGCGAGTATAAAAGGATGCTTGATTTACATGCATTTACTGTCTTTTAAGGAAACATCCCACAAGCTTGTTTTCAGTCTCTCCTCAGTGGATTTAGGCTAAATAAGAAGGCAGACACAGTTTTATTTGAGTTTGGTGCAGAAATTGTTCAATACAAGCTTGGCTTCAAAACAGCATTTTCTCGCTGAGAAAGGGAGATTGCGAGTATAAAAGGATGCTTGATTTACATGCATTTACTGTCTTTTAAGGAAACATCCCACAAGCTTATTTTCAGTCTCTCCTGAGTGGATTTAGGCTAAATAAGAAGGCAAACACAGTTTTATTTGAGTTTGGTGAAGAACTTGTTCAATACAAGCTTGGCTTCAAAACAGCATTTCTCGCTGAGAAAAGGCGATTGCGAGCATAAAAAGATGCTTGAATTACATGCATTTACTGTATTTTAAGGAAAAATCCTACAAGCTTATTTTCAGTCTCTCCTGAGTGGACTTAGGCTAAATAAGAAGGCAGACACAGTTTTTTTTGACTTTGGTGCAGAATTTGTTCAATACAAGCTTGGCTTCAAAACAGCATTTCTCGCTGAGAAAAGGCGATTGCAAGCATAAAAGGATGCTTGATTTACATGCATTTACTGTCTTTAAAGGAAACATCCCACAAGCTTGTTTTTATGTTCTGCTGACTGTATTTAGGCTAAATAAGAAGGCAGACACAGTTTTATTTGACTTTGGTGCAGAAATTGTTCAATACAAGCTTGGCTTCAAAAGTGCATTTTCTCGCTGAGAAAAGGCGATTGCGAGCATAAAAGGATGCTTGAATTACATGCATTTACTGTGTTTTAAGGAAACATCCCACAAGCTTATTTTCAGTCTCTCCTGAGTGGATTTAGGCTAAATAAGAAGGCAAACACAGTTTTATTTGAGTTTGGTGCAGAACTTGTTCAATACAAGCTTGGCTTCAAAACAGCATTTCTCGCTGAGAAAAGGCGATTGCGAGCATAAAAGATGCTTGAATTACAAGCATTTACTGTCTTTAAGGAAACATCCCACAAGCTTGTTTTTATGTTCTGCTGGACTGGATTTAGGCTAAATAAGAAGGCAGACACAGTTTTATTTGAGTTTGGTGCAGAACTTGTTCAATACAAGCTTGGCTTCAAAACAGCATTTTCTCGCTGAGAAAGGGCTATTGCGAGCATAAAAGGATGCTTGAATTACATGCATTTACTGTATTTTAAGGAAACATCCCACAAGCTTGTTTTTATGTTCTGCTGACTGGATTTAGGCTAAATAAGAAGGCAGACACAGTTTTATTTGAGTTTGGTGCAGAAATTGTTCAATACAAGCTTTGCTTCAAAACAGCATTTTCTCGCTGAGAAAAGGCGATTGCGAGCATAAAAGGATGCTTGAAATACATGCATTTACTGTCTTTTAAGGAAACATCACAGAAGCTTGTTTTTATGTTCTGTTGACTGGATTTAGGCTAAATAAGAAGGCAGACACAGTTTTATTTGAGTTTGGTGCAGAAATTGTTCAATACAAGCTTTGCTTCAAAACAGCATTTCGCTGAGAAAAGCGATTGCGAGCAAAAAGGATGCTTGAAATACATGCATTTACTGTCTTTTAAGGAAACATCACAGAAGCTTGTTTTTATGTTCTGTTGACTGGATTTAGGCTAAATAAGAAGGCAGACACAGTTTTATTTGACTTTGGTGCAGAAATTGTTCAATACAAGCTTTGCTTCAAAACAGCATTTCTCGCTGAGAAAAGGCGATTGAGAGCATAAAAGGATGCTTGAATTACATGCATTTACTGTCTTTTAAGGAAACATCCCACAAGCTTGTTTTCAGTCTCTCCTGGGTGGATTTAGGCTAAATAAGAAGGCAGACACAGTTTTATTTGAGTTTGGTGCAGAAATTGTTCAATACAAGCTTGGCTTCAAAACAGCATTTTCTCGCTGAGAAAAGGCGATTGCGAGCATAAAAGGATGCTTGAATGACATGCATTTACTGTCTTTTATGGAAACATCCAACAAGCTTATTTTTATGTTCTGCTGACTGGATTTAGGCTAAATAAGAAGGCAGACACAGTTTTACTTGAGTTTGGTGCAGAAATTGTTCAATACAAGCTTGGCTTCAAAACAGCATTTTCTCGCTGAGAAAAGGCGAGAAGCATAAAGCGTAACTCAAGCATAAAAGGATGCTTGAGTTACATGCATTTGCTGTCTTTTAAGGAAACATCCCACAAGCTTGTTTTCAGTCTCTCCTCAGTGGATTTAGGCTAAATAAGAAGGCAGACACAGTTTTATTTGAGTTTGGTGCAGAAATTGTTCAATACAAGCTTGGCTTCAAAACAGCATTTTCTCGCTGAGAAAAGGCGATTGCGAGCATAAAAGGATGCTTGAATTACATGAATTTACTGTATTTTAAGGAAACATCCCACAAGCTTGTTTTTATGTTCTGCTGACTGGATTTAGGCTAAATAAGAAGGCAGACACAGTTTTATTTGAGTTTGGTGCAGAAATTGTTCAATACAAGCTTGGCTTCAAAACAGCATTTTCTCGCTGAGAAAAGGCGATTGCGAGAATAAAAGGATGCTTGAATTACATGCATTTACTGTCTTTTAAGGAGACATCCCACAAGCTTATTTTCAGTCTCTCCTGAGTGGGTTTAGGCTAAATAAGAAGGCAGACACAGTTGTATTTGAGTTTGGTGCAGAAATTGTTCAATACAAGCTCTGCTTCAAAACATCATTTTCTCGCTGAGAAAAGGCGATTGCGAGCATAAAAGGATGCTTGAATTACATGCATTTACTGTCTTTTAAGGAGACATCCCACAAGCTTATTTTCAGTCTCTCCTGAGTGGATTTAGGCTAAATAAGAAGGCAGACACAGTTTTATTTGAGTTTGGTGCAGAAATTGTTCAATACAAGCTCTGCTTCAAAACATAATTTTCTCGCTGAGAAAAGGCGATTGCGAGCATAAAAGGATGCTTGATTTACATGCATTTAATGTCTTTTAAGGAAACATCCCACAAGCTTATTTTCAGTCTCTCCTGGGTGGATTTAGGCTAAATAAGAAGGCAGACACAGTTTTATTTGAGTTTGGTGCAGAAATTGTTAAATACAAGCTTGGCTTCAAAACAGCATTTCTTGCTGAGAAAAGGCGATTGCAAGCATAAAAGGATGCTTGAGTTACATGCATATACTGTCTTTTAAGGAAACATCCCACAAGCTTGTTGTTATGTTCTGCTGACTGGAAATAGGCTAAATAAGAAGGCAGACACAGTTTTATTTGAGTTTGGTGCAGAAATTGTTCAATACAAGCTTGGCTTCAAAAGAGCATTTTCTCGCTGAGAAAAGGCGATTGCGAGCATAAAAGGATGCTTGAATGACATGCATTTACTGTCTTTTAAGGAAACATCCAACAAGCTTATTTTTATGTTCTGCTGACTGGATTTAGGCTAAATAAGAAGGCAGACACAGTTTTATTTGAGTTTGGTGCAGAAATTGTTCAATACAAGCTTGGCTTAAAAGAGCATTTTTCGCTGAGAAAAGCGATTGAGAGCATAAAAAGGATGCTTGAAATACATGCATTTACTGTCTTTTAAGGAAACATCCCACAAGCTTATTTTTATGTTCTGCTGACTGGATTTAGGCTAAATAAGAAGGCAGACACAGTTTTATTTGACTTTGGTGCAGAAATTGTTCAATACAAGCTTGGCTTCAAAACAGCATTTCTCGCTGAGAAAAGGCGAGAAGCATAAAGCATAACTCAAGCATAAAAGGATGCTTGAGTTACATGCATTTGCTGTCTTTTAAGGAAACATCCCACAAGCTTGTTTTCAGTCTCTCCTCAGTGGATTTAGGCTAAATAAGAAGGCAGACACAGTTTTATTTGAGTTTGGTGCAGAAATTGTTCAATACAAGCTTGGCTTCAAAACAGCATTTTCTCGCTGAGAAAGGGCGATTGCGAGTATAAAAGGATGCTTGATTTACATGCATTTACTGTCTTTTAAGGAAACATCCCACAAGCTTATTTTCAGTCTCTCCTGAGTGGATTTAGGCTAAATAAGAAGGCAAACACAGTTTTATTTGAGTTTGGTGCAGAACTTGTTCAATACAAGCTTGGCTTCAAAACAGCATTTCTCGCTGAGAAAAGGCGATTGCAAGCATAAAAGGATGCTTGATTTACATGCATTTACTGTCTTTTAAGGAAACATCCCACAAGCTTGTTTTTATGTTCTGCTGACTGGATTTAGGCTAAATAAGAAGGCAGACACAGTTTTATTTGACTTTGGTGCAGAAATTGTTCAATACAAGCTTGGCTTCAAAAGTGCATTTTCTCGCTGAGAAAAGGCGATTGCGAGCATAAAAGGATGCTTGAATTACATGCATTTACTGTGTTTTAAGGAAACATCCCACAAGCTTATTTTCAGTCTCTCCTGAGTGGATTTAGGCTAAATAAGAAGGCAAACACAGTTTTATTTGAGTTTGGTGCAGAACTTGTTCAATACAAGCTTGGCTTCAAAACAGCATTTCTCGCTGAGAAAAGGCGATTGCGAGCATAAAAAGATGCTTGAATTACAAGCATTTACTGTATTTTAAGGAAACATCCCACAAGCTTGTTTTTATGTTCTGCTGGACTGGATTTAGGCTAAATAAGAAGGCAGACACAGTTTTATTTGACTTTGGTGCAGAAATTGTTCAATACAAGCTTGGCTTCAAAACAGCATTTTCTCGCTGAGAAAGGGCGATTGCGAGCATAAAAGGATGCTTGAATTACATGCATTTACTGTATTTTAAGGAAACATCCCACAAGCTTGTTTTTATGTTCTGCTGACTGGATTTAGGCTAAATAAGAAGGCAGACACAGTTTTATTTGAGTTTGGTGCAGAAATTGTTCAATACAAGCTTGGCTTCAAAACAGCATTTTCTCGCTGAGAAAAGGCGATTGCGAGCATAAAAGGATGCTTGAATGACATGCATTTACTGTCTTTTAAGGAAACATCCCACAAGCTTATTTTTATGTTCTGCTGACTGGATTTAGGCTAAATAAGAAGGCAGACACAGTTTTATTTGACTTTGGTGCAGAAATTGTTCAATACAAGCTTGGCTTCAAAACAGCATTTTCTCGCTGAGAAAAGGCGATTGCGAGCATAAAAGGATGCTTGAATTACATGCATTTACTGTCTTTTAAGGAAACATCCCACAAGCTTATTTTCAGTCTTTCCTCGGTGGATTTAGGCTAAATAAGAAGGCAGACACAGTTTTATTTGAGTTTGGTGCAGAAATTGTTCAATACAAGCTTGGCTTCAAAACAGCATTTTCTCGCTGAGAAAAGGCGATTATGACATAAAAGGATGCTTGATTTACATGCATTTACTGTCTTTTAAGGAAACATTCCACAAGCTTATTTTCAGTCTCTCCTGACTGGATTTAGGCTAAATAAGAAGGCAGACACAGTTTTATTTGAGTTTGGTGCAGAAATTGTTTAATACAAGCTTGGCTTCAAAACAGCATTTTCTCGCTGAGAAAAGGCGATTATGAGCATAAAAGGATGCTTGAATTACATGCATTTACTGTCTTTTAAGGAAACATCCACAAGCTTATTTTTATGTTCTGCTGACTGGATTTAGGCTAAATAAGAAGGCAGACACAGTTTTATTTGAGTTTGGTGCAGAAATTGTTCAATACAAGCTTGGCTTCAAAACAGCATTTTCTCGCTGAGAAAAGGCGATTATGAGCATAAAAGGATGCTTAAATTACATGCATTTACTGTCTTTTAAGGAAACATCCCACAAGCTTGTTTTTATGTTCTGCTGACTTGATTTAGGCTAAATAAGAAGGCAGACACAGTTTTATTTGAGTTTGGTGCAGAAATTGTTCAATACAAGCTTGGCTTCAAAAGAGCATTTTCTCGCTGAGAAAAGGCGATTGCGAGCATAAAAGGATGCTTGAATTACATGCATTTACTGTATTTTAAGGAAACATCCCACAAGCTTGTTTTTATGTTCTGCTGACTGGATTTAGGTTAAATAAGAAGGCAGACACAGTTTTATTTGAGTTTGGTGCAGAACTTGTTCAATACAAGCTTTGCTTCAAAACAGCATTTCTTGCTGAGAAAAGACGATTGCGAGCATAAAAGGATGCTTGATTTACATGCATTTACTGTCCTTTAAGGAAACATCCCACAAGCTTGTTGTTATGGTCTGCTGACTGGATTTAGGCTAAATAAGAAGGCAGAAAGAGTTTTATTTGAGTTTGGTGCAGAAATTGTTCAATACAAGCTTGGCTTCAAAACATCATTTTCTCCATGAGAAAAGGCGATTGCGAGCATAAAAGGATGCTTGAAATACATGCATTTACTGTCTTTTAAGGAAACACCCCACAAGCTTATTTTCAGTGTCTCCTGAGTGGATTTAGGCTAAATAAGAAGGCAGACACAGTTTTATTTGAGTTTGGTGCAGAAATTGTTCAATACAAGCTTGGCTTCAAAACAGCATTTTTCGCTGAGAAAAGGCGATTGCGAAAGCATATAAAGGATGCTTGAATTACATGCATTTACTGTCTTTTAAGGAAACATCCCACAAGCTTATTTTTTATGTTCTGCTGACTGGATTTAGGCTAAATAAGAAGGCAGACACAGTTTTATTTGAGTTTGGTGCAGAAATTGTTCAATACAAGCTTGGCTTCAAAACAGCATTTTCTCGCTGAGAAAAGGCGATTTGAGCATAAAAGGATGCTTGAATTACATGCATTTACTGTCTTATAAGGAAACATCCCACAAGCTTATTTTAAGTCTCTCCTGACTGGATTTAGGCTAAATAAGAAGGCAGACACAGTTTTATTTGAGTTTGGTGCAGAAATTGTTTAATACAAGCTTGGCTTCAAAACAGCATTTTCTCGCTGAGAAAAGGCGATTGCGAGCAAAAAAGGATGCTTGAATTACATGCATTTACTGTCTTTTAAGGAAACATCCAACAAGCTTATTTTCAGTCTCTCCTGGGTGGATTAAGGCTAAATAAGAAGGCAGACACAGTTTTATTTGACTTTGGTGCAGAAATTGTTCAATACAAGCTTGGCTTCAAAACAGCATTTTCTCGCTGAGAAAAGGCGATTGCGAGCATAAGAGGAGGCTTGAATTACATGCATTTACTGTATTTTAAGGAAACATCCTAGAAGCTTGTTTTTATGTTCTGCTGACTGGATTTAGGCTAAATAAGAAGGCAGACACAGTTTTATTTGAGTTTGGTGCAGAAATTGTTCAATACAAGCTTGTCTTCAAAACATCATTTTCTCGCTGAGAAAAGGCGATTGCGAGCATAAAAGGATGCTTGAATTACATGCATTTACTGTCTTTTAAGGAAACATTCCACAAGCTTATTTTTATGTTCTGCTGACTGGATTTAGGCTAAATAAGAAGGCAGACACAGTTTTATTTGAGTTTGGTGCAGAAATTGTTCAATACAAGCTTTGCTTCAAAAGAGCATTTTCTCGCTGAGAAAAGGCGATTGCGAGCAAAAAAGGATGCTTGAATTACATGCATTTACTGTCTTTTAAGGAAACATCCCACAAGCTTATTTTCAGTCTCTCCTGGGTGGATTAAGGCTAAATAAGATGGCAGACACAGTTTTATTTGACTTTGGTGCAGAAATTGTTCAATACAAGCTTGGCTTCAAAACAGCATTTTCTCGCTGAGAAAAGGCGATTGCGAGCATAAAAGGATGCTTGATTTATATGCATTTACTGTATTTTAAGGAAACATCCCACAAGCTTGTTGTTATGTTCTGCTGACTGGATTTAGGCTAAATAAGAAGGCAGACACAGTTTTATTTGAGTTTGGTGCAGAAATTGTTCAATACAAGCTTGGCTTCAAAACAGCATTTCTCGCTGAGAAAAGGCGATTGCGAGCATAAAAGGATGCTTGATTTACCTGCATTTACTGTCTTTTAAGGAAACATCCCACAAGCTTATTTTCAGTCTCTCCTGAGTGGATTTAGGCTAAATAAGAAGGCAGACACAGTTTTATTTGAGTTTGGTGCAGAAATTGTTCAATACAAGCTTGGCTTCAAAACAGCATTTTCTCGCTGAGAAAAGGCGATTGCGAGCATAAAAGGATGCTTGAATTACATGCATTTACTGTATTTTAAGGAAACATCCCAGAAGCTTGTTTTTATGTTCTGCTGACTGGATTTAGGCTAAATAATAAGGCAGACACAGTTTTATTTGAGTTTGGTGCAGAACTTGTTCAATACAAGCTTGGCTTCAAAACAGCATTTTCTCGCTGAGAAAAGGCGATTTGCAAGCATAAAAGGATGCTTGAATTACATGCATTTACTGTATTTTAAGGAAACATCCCACAAGCTTGTTTTTATGTTCTGCTGACTGGATTTAGGCTAAATAAGAAGGCAGACACAGTTTTATTTGACTTTGGTGCAGAAATTGTTCAATACAAGCTTGGCTTCAAAACAGCATTTTCTCGCTGAGAAAGGGCGATTGCGAGCATAAAAGGATGCTTGAATTACATGCATTTACTGTCTTTTAAGGAAAGATCCCACGACCTTATTTATATGTTCTTCCGAGTAGATTGAGGCTAAATAAGAAGGCAGACACAGTTTTATTTGAGTTTGGTGCTGAAATTGTTCAATACAAGCTTTGCTTCAAAACAGCATTTTCTCGCTGAGAAAAGGCGATTGCAGCATAAAAGGATGCTTGAATTACATGCATTTACTGTATTTTAAGGAAACATCCACAAGCTTGTTTTTATGTTCTGCTGACTGGATTTAGGCTAAATAAGAAGGCAGACACAGTTTTATTTGAGTTTGGTGCAGAAATTGTTCAATACAAGCTTGGCTTCAAAACAGCATTTCTCGCTGAGAAAAGGCGATTGCGAGCATAAAAGGATGCTTGAATTACATGCATTTACTGTCTTTTAAGGAAACATTCCACAAGCTTATTTTTATGATCTTCTGACTGGATTTAGGCTAAATAAGAAGGCAGACACAGTTTTATTTGAGTTTGGTGCAGAAATTATTCAATACAAGCTTGGCTTCAAAAGAGCATTTTCTCGCTGAGAAAAGGCGATTGCGAGCATAAAAGGATGCTTGATTTACCTGCATTTACTGTCTTTTAAGGAAACATCCCACAAGCTTGTTGTTATGTTCTGCTGACTGGATTTAGGCTAAATAAGAAGGCAGACACAGTTTTATTTGAGTTTGGTGCAGAAATTGTTCAATACAAGCTTGGCTTCAAAACAGCATTTTCTCGCTGAGAAATGGCGATTGTGAGCATAAAAGGATGCTTGAATTACATGCATTTACTGTATTTTAAGGAAACATCCCACAAGCTTGTTTTTATGTTCTGCTGACTGGATTTAGGCTAAATAAGAAGGCAGACACAGTTTTATTTGAGTTTGGTGCAGAAATTGTTCAATACAAGCTTGGCTTCAAAACAGCATTTTTCGCTGAGAAAAGGCGATTGCGAAACATAAAAGGATGCTTGAATTACATTAATTTACTGTATTTTAAGGAAACATCCCACAAGCTTGTTTTTATGTTCTGCTGACTGGATTTAGGCTAAATAAGAAGGCAAACACAGTTTTATTTGAGTTTGGTGCAGAACTTGTTCAATACAAGCTTTGCTTCAAAACAGCATTTCTCGCTGAGAAAAGGCGATTGCGAGCATAAAAGGATGCTTGAGTTACATGCATTTACTGTCTTTTAAGGAAACATCCCACAAGCTTATTTTCAGTTTTTCCTCGGTGGATTTAGGCTAAATAAGAAGGCAGACACAGTTTTATTTGAGTTTGGTGCATAACTTGTTCAATACAAGCTTGGCTTCAAAACAGCATTTTCTCGCTGAGAAAAGGCGATTGCGAGCATAAAATGATGCTTGATTTACATGCATTTACTGTCTTTTAAGGAAACATCCCACAAGCTTATTTTTATGTTCTGCTGACTGGATTTAGGCTAAATAAGAAGGCAGACACAGTTTTATTTGAGTTTGGTGCAGAAATTGTTTAATACAAGCTTGGCTTCAAAACAGCATTTTCTCGCTGAGAAAAGGCGATTGCGAGCATAAAAGGATGCTTGAATTACATGCATTTACTGTCTTTTAAGGAAACATCCCACAAGCTTATTTTTATGTTCTGCTGACTGGATTTAGGCTAAATAAGAAGGCAGATACAGTTTTATTTGAGTTTGGTGCAGAAATTGTTCAATACAAGCTTGGCTTCAAAACAGCATTTTCTCGCTGAGAAAAGGCGATTGCGAGCATAAAAGGATGCTTGAATTACATGCATTTACTGTCTTATAAGGAAACATCCCACAAGCTTATTTTCAGTCTCTCCTGACTGGATTTAGGCTAAATAAGAAGGCAGACACAGTTTTATTTGAGTTTGGTGCAGAAATTGTTTAATACAAGCTTGGCTTCAAAACAGCATTTTCTCGCTGAGAAAAGGCGATTAAAAGCAAAAAGGATGCTTGAATTACATGCATTTACTGTCTTTTAAGGAAACATCCAACAAGCTTATTTTCAGTCTCTCCTGGGTGGATTAAGGCTAAATAAGAAGGCAGACACAGTTTTATTTGAGTTTGGTGCAGAAATTGTTCAATACAAGCTTGGCTTCAAAACAGCATTTTCTCGCTGAGAAAGGGCGATTGCGAGCATAAAAGGATGCTTGAATTACATGCATTTACTGTCTTTTAAGGAAAGATCCCACGACCTTATTTATATGTTCTTCCGAGTAGATTGAGGCTAAATAAGAAGGCAGACACAGTTTTATTTGAGTTTGGTGCTGAAATTGTTCAATACAAGCTTTGCTTCAAAACAGCATTTTCTCGCTGAGAAAAGGCGATTGCGAGCATAAAAGGATGCTTGAATTACATGCATTTACTGTATTTTAAGGAAACATCCCACAAGCTTGTTTTTATGTTCTGCTGACTGGATTTAGGCTAAATAAGAAGGCAGACACAGTTTTATTTGACTTTGGTGCAGAAATTGTTCAATACAAGCTTGGCTTCAAAACAGCATTTCTCGCTGAGAAAAGGCGATTGCGAGCATAAAAGGATGCTTGATTACATGCATTTACTGTCTTTTAAGGAAACATCCCACAAGCTTATTTTCAGTCTCTCCTGAGTGGATTTAGGCTAAATAAGAAGGCAGACACAGTTTTATTTGAGTTTGGTGCAGAAATTGTTCAATACAAGCTTGGCTTCAAAACAGCATTTTCGCTGAGAAAAGGCGATTGCGAGCATAAAAGGATGCTTGAATTACATGCATTTACTGTCTTTTAAGGAAACATTCCACAAGCTTATTTTTATGATCTTCTGACTGGATTTAGGCTAAATAAGAAGGCAGACACAGTTTTATTTGAGTTTGGTGCAGAAATTATTCAATACAAGCTTGGCTTAAAAGAGCATTTTCTCGCTGAGAAAAGGCGATTTGAAGCATAAAAGGATGCTTGATTTACCTGCATTTACTGTCTTTTAAGGAAACATCCACAAGCTTGTTGTTATGTTCTGCTGACTGGATTTAGGCTAAATAAGAAGGCAGACACAGTTTTATTTGAGTTTGGTGCAGAAATTGTTCAATACAAGCTTGGCTTCAAAACAGCATTTTCTCGCTGAGAAATGGCGATTGCGAGCATAAAGGATGCTTGAATTACATGCATTTACTGTATTTTAAGGAAACATCCCACAAGCTTGTTTTCATGTTCTGCTGACTGGATTTAGGCTAAATAAGAAGGCAGACACAGTTTTATTTGAGTTTGGTGCAGAAATTGTTCAATACAAGCTTGGCTTCAAAACAGCATTTTCTCGCTGAGAAAAGGCGATTGCGAGCATAAAAGGATGCTTGAATTACATGAATTTACTGTATTTTAAGGAAACATCCCACAAGCTTGTTTTTATGTTCTGCTGACTGGATTTAGGCTAAATAAGAAGGCAAACACAGTTTTATTTGAGTTTGGTGCAGAACTTGTTCAATACAAGCTTTGCTTCAAAACAGCATTTCTCGCTGAGAAAAGGCGATTGCGAGCATAAAAGGATGCTTGAATTACTGTCTTTTAAGGAAACATCCCACAAGCTTTTTTATATGTTATGCTGAGTGGATTTAGGCTAAATAAGAAGGCAGACACAGTTTTATTTGAGTTTGGTGCAGAAATTGTTCAATACAAGCTTGTCTTCAAAACTGCATTTTCCCGCTGAGAAAAGGCGATTGCGAGCATAAATGGATGCTTGAATTACATGCATTTACTGTCTTTTAAGGACACATCCCACAAGCTTGTTTTTATGTTCTGCTGACTGGATTTAGGCTAAATAAGAAGGCAGACACAGTTTTATTTGACTTTGGTTCAGAAATTGTTCAATACAAGCTTGGCTTCAAAACAGCATTTCTCGCTGAGAAAAGGCGATTGCGAGCATGAAAGGACGCTTGAATTACATGCATTTACTGTCTTTTAAGGAAACATCCCACAAGCTTATTTTCAGTCTCTCCTGAGTGGATTTAGGCTAAATAAGGAGGCAGACACAGTTTTATTTGAGTTTGGTGCATAACTTGTTCAATACAAGCTTGGCTTCAAAACAGCAGTTTCTCGCTGAGAAAAGGCGATTGCGAGCATAAAAGGATGCTTGATTTACATGCATTTACTGTCTTTTAAGGAAACATCCCACAAGCTTATTTTCAGTGTCTCCTGAGTGGATTTAGGCTAAATAAGAAGGCAGACACAGTTTTATTTGAGTTTGGTGCAGAAATTGTTCAATACAAGCTTGGCTTCAAAACAGCATTTTCTCGCTGAGAAAAGGCGATTGCGAGCATAAAACGATCCTTGAATTACATGCATTTACTGTCTTTTAAGGAAACATCCCACAAGCTTATTTTTATTTTCTGCTTACTGGATTTAGGCTAAATAATAAGGCAGACACAGTTTTATTTGAGTTTGGTGCAGAAATTGTTCAATACAAGCTTGGCTTCAAAACAGCATTTCTCGCTGAGAAAAGGCGAGAAGCATAAAGCATAACTCAAGCATAAAAGGATGCTTGAGTTACATGCATTTACTGTCTTTTAGGGAAACATCCCACAAGCTTATTTTCAGTTTTTCCTCGGTGGATTTAGGCTAAATAAGAAGGCAGACACAGTTTTATTTGAGTTTGGTGCATAACTTGTTCAATACAAGCTTGGCTTCAAAACAGCATTTTTCGCTGAGAAAAGGCGATTGCGAGCATAAAATGATGCTTGATTTACATGCATTTACTGTCTTTTAAGGAAACATCCCACAAGCTTATTTTTATGTTCTGCTGACTGGATTTAGGCTAAATAAGAAGGCAGACACAGTTTTATTTGAGTTTGGTGCAGAAATTGTTTAATACAAGCTTGGCTTCAAAACAGCATTTTCTCGCTGAGAAAAGGCGATTATGACATAAAGGATGCTTGAATTACATGCATTTACTGTCTTTTAAGGAAACATCCACAAGCTTATTTTTATGTTCTGCTGACTGGATTTAGGCTAAATAAGAAGGCAGACACAGTTTTATTTGAGTTTGGTGCAGAAATTGTTCAATACAAGCTTGGCTTCAAAACAGCATTTTCTCGCTGAGAAAAGGCGATTAGTGAGCATAAAAGGATGCTTGAATTACATGCATTTACTGTCTTATAAGGAAACATCCCACAAGCTTATTTTCAGTCTCTCCTGACTGGATTTAGTCAAAATAAGAAGGCAGACACAGTTTTATTTGAGTTTGGTGCAGAAATTGTTTAATACAAGCTTGGCTTCAAAACAGCATTTTCTCGCTGAGAAAAGGCGATTTGAGCAAAAAGGATGCTTGAATTACATGCATTTACTGTCTTTTAAGGAAACATCCAACAAGCTTATTTTCAGTCTCTCCTGGGTGGATTAAGGCTAAATAAGAAGGCAGACACAGTTTTATTTGAGTTTGGTGCAGAAATTGTTCAATACAAGCTTGGCTTCAAAACAGCATTTTCTCGCTGAGAAAAGGCGATTGCGAGCATAAGAGGAGGCTTGAATTACATGCATTTACTGTATTTTAAGGAAACATCCTAGAAGCTTGTTTTTATGTTCTGCTGACTGGATTTAGGCTAAATAAGAAGGCAGACACAGTTTTATTTGAGTTTGGTGCAGAAATTGTTCAATACAAGCTCTGCTTCAAAACATCATTTTCTCACTGAGAAAAGGCGATTGCGAGCATAAAAGGATGCTTGAATTACATGCATTTACTGTCTTTTAAGGAAACATCCCACAAGCTTATTTTTATGTTCTGCTGACTGGATTTAGGCTAAATAAGAAGGCAGACACAGTTTTATTTGAGTTTGGTGCAGAAATTGTTCAATACAAGCTTTGCTTCAAAAGAGCATTTTCTCGCTGAGAAAAGGCGATTGCGAGCATAAAAGGATGCTTGAATTACATGCATTTACTGTCTTTTAAGGAAACATCCCACAAGCTTATTTTCAGTCTCTCCTGGGTGGATTAAGGCTAAATAAGATGGCAGACACAGTTTTATTTGACTTTGTTGCAGAAATTGTTCAATACAAGCTTGGCTTCAAAACAGCATTTACTCGCTGAGAAAAGGCGATTGCGAGCATAAAGGATGCTTGATTTATATGCATTTACTGTATTTTAAGGAAACATCCACAAGCTTGTTGTTATGTTCTGCTGACTGGATTTAGGCTAAATAAGAAGGCAGACACAGTTTTATTTGAGTTTGGTGCAGAAATTGTTCAATACAAGCTTGGCTTCAAAACAGCATTTTCGCTGAGAAAAGGCGATTGCGAGCATAAAAGGATGCTTGATTACATGCATTTACTGTCTTTTAAGGAAACATCCCACAAGCTTATTTTCAGTCTCTCCTGAGTGGATTTAGGCTAAATAAGAAGGCAGACACAGTTTTATTTGAGTTTGGTGCAGAAATTGTTCAATACAAGCTTGGCTTCAAAACAGCATTTCTCGCTAAGAAAAGGCGATTGCGAGCATAAAGGATGCTTGAATTACATGCATTTACTGTCTTTTAAGGAAACATTCCACAAGCTTATTTTCAGTCTCTCCTGAGTGGATTTAGGCTAAATAAGAAGGCAGACACAGTTTTATTTGAGTTTGGTGCAGAAATTGTTCAATACAAGCTTGGCTTCAAAACAGCATTTCTCGCTGAGAAAAGCCGATTGCGAGCATAAAAGGATGCTTGATTACATGCATTTACTGTCTTTTAAGGAAACATCCCACAATCTTATTTTCAGTCTCTCCTGAGTGGATTTAGGCTAAATAAGAAGGCAGACACAGTTTTATTTGAGTTTGGTGCAGAAATTGTTCAATACAAGCTTGGCTTCAAAACAGCATTTTCTCGCTGAGAAAAGGCGATTCTGAGCATAAAAGGATGCTTGAATTACATGCATTTACTGTCTTTTAAGGAAACATCCCAGAAGCTTGTTTTTATGTTCTGCTGACTGGATTTAGGCTAAATAATAAGGCAGACACAGTTTTATTTGAGTTTGGTGCAGAACTTGTTCAATACAAGCTTGGCTTCAAAACAGCATTTTTCGCTGAGAAAAGGCGATTTGAAGCATAAAAGGATGCTTGAATTACATGCATTTACTGTATTTTAAGGAAACATCCCACAAGCTTGTTTTTATGTTCTGCTGACTGGATTTAGGCTAAATAAGAAGGCAGACACAGTTTTATTTGACTTTGGTGCAGAAATTGTTCAATACAAGCTCTGCTTCAAAACAGCATTTCTCGCTGAGAAAAGGCGATTGCGAGCATAAAAGGATGCTTGATTTACATGCATTTACTGTCTTTTAAGGAAACATCCCACAAGCTTGTTTTTATGTTCTTCTGACTGGATTTAGGCTAAATAAGAAGGCAGACACAGTTTTATTTGACTTTGGTGCAGAAATTGTTCAACACAACCTTGGCTTCAAAACAGCATTTCTCGCTGAGAAAGGCGATTTGCGAGCATAAAAGGATGCTTGAATTACATGCATTTACTGTCTTTTAAGGAAACATCCCACAAGCATATTTTTATGTTCTGCTGACTGGATTTAGGCTAAATAATAAGGCAGACACAGTTTTATTTGAGTTTGGTGCAGAACTTGTTCAATACAAGCTTGGCTTCAAAACAACATTTTCTCGCTGAGAAAAGGCGATTGCGAGCATAAAAGGATGCTTGAATTACATGCATTTACTGTATTTTAAGGAAACATCCCACAAGCTTGTTTTTATGTTCTGCTGACTGGATTTAGGCTAAATAAGAAGGCAGACACAGTTTTATTTGACTTTGGTGCAGAAATTGTTCAATACAAGCTTGGCTTCAAAACAGCATTTTCTCGCTGAGAAAAGCGATTCGAGCATAAAAGGATGCTTGAATTACATGCATTTACTGTATTTTAAGGAAACATCCCAGAAGCTTGTTTTTATGTTCTGCTGACTGGATTTAGGCTAAATAATAAGGCAGACACAGTTTTATTTGAGTTTGGTGCAGAACTTGTTCAATACAAGCTTGGCTTCAAAACAGCATTTTCTCGCTGAGAAAAGGCGATTCAGCATAAAAGGATGCTTGAATTACATGCATTTACTGTATTTTAAGGAAACATCCCACAAGCTTGTTTTTATGTTCTGCTGACTGGATTTAGGCTAAATAAGAAGGCAGACACAGTTTTATTTGACTTTGGTGCAGAAATTGTTCAATACAAGCTTAGCTTCAAAACAGCATTTTCTCGCTGAGAAAGGGCCATTGCGAGCATAAAAGGATGCTTGAATTACATGCATTTACTGTCTTTTAAGGAAACATCCCACAAGCTTATTTTCAGTCTCTCCTGGGTGGATTTAGGCTACATAAGAAGGCAGACACAGTTTTATTTGACTTTGGTGCAGAAATTGTTCAATACAAGCTTGGCTTGAAAACAGCATTTTCTCGGTGAGAAAAGGCGATTGCGAGCATAAAAGGATGCTTGAATTACATGCATTTACTGTCTTTTAAGGAAACATCCCACAAGCTTGTTTTTATGTTCTGGTGACTGGATTTAGGCTAAATAAGAAGGCAGACACAGTTTTATTTGAGTTTGGTGCAGAAATTGTTCAATACAAGCTTGGCTTCAAAAGAGCATTTTCTCGCTGAGAAAAGGCGATTGCGAGCATAAAAGGATGCTTGATTTACATGCATTTACTGTCTTTTAAGGAAACATCCCACAAGCTTATTTTCAGTGTCTCCTGAGTGGATTTAGGCTAAATAAGAAGGCAGACACAGTTTTTTTTGACTTTGGTGCAGAATTTGTTCAATACAAGCTTGGCTTCAAAACAGCATTTCTCGCTGAGAAAAGGCGATTGCGAGCATAAAAGGATGCTTATATTACATGCATTTACTGTCTTTTAAGGAAACATCCCACAAGCTTGTTATTATGTTCTGCTGACTGGATTTAGGCTAAATAAGAAGGCAGACACAGTTTTTTTTGACTTTGGTGCAGAATTTGTTCAATACAAGCTTGGCTTCAAAACAGCATTTCTCGCTGAGAAAAGGCGATTGCGAGCATAAAAGGATGCTTAAATTACATGCATTTACTGTCTTTTAAGGAAACATCCCACAAGCTTATTTTCAGTCTCTCCTGGGTGGATTTAGGCTAAATAAGAAGGCAGACACAGTTTTATTTGACTTTGGTGCAGAAATTGTTCAATACAAGCTCTGCTTCAAAACAGCATTTCTCGCTGAGAAAGGGCGATTGCGAGCATAAAAGGATGCTTGAATTACATGCATTTACTGTCTTTTAAGGAAACATCAAACATGCTTGTTGTTATGTTCTGCTGACTGGAAATAGGCTAAATAAGAAGGCAGACACAGTTTTATTTGACTTTGGTGCAGAAATTGTTCAATACAAGCTTGGCTTCAAAACAGCATTTTTCGCTGAGAAAAGGCGATTTAAACATAAAAGGATGCTTGAATTACATGCATTTACTGTCTTTTAAGGAAACATCCCACAAGCTTATTTTCAGTCTCTCCTGAGTGGATTTAGGCTAAATAAGAAGGCAGACAGAGTTTTATTTGAGTTTGGTGCAGAAATTGTTCAATACAAGCTTGGCTTCAAAACAGCATTTTCTCGCTGAGAAAAGGCGATTGCGACCATAAAAAGATGCTTGAATTACATGCATTTACTGTCTTTTAAGGAAAAATCCTACAAGCTTATTTTTAGTCTCTCCTGGGTGGACTTAGGCTAAATAAGAAGGCAGACACAGTTTTTTTTGACTTTGGTGCAGAATTTGTTCAATACAAGCTTGGCTTCAAAACAGCATTTCTCGCTGAGAAAAGGCGATTGCGAGCATAAAAGGATGCTTGAATTACATGCATTTACTGTCTTTTAAGGAAACATCCCACAAGTTTTTTTTTTTTTTATGTTCTGCTGACTGGATTTAGGCTAAATAAGAAGGCAGACACAGTTTTATTTGACTTTGGTGCAGAAATTGTTCAATACAAGCTTGGCTTCAAAACAGCATTTCTCGCTGAGAAAAGGCGATTGCGAGCATAAAAGGATGCTTGATTTATATGCATTTACTGTCTTTTAAGGAAACATCCCACAAGCTTGTTGTTATGTTCTGCTGACTGGATTTAGGCTAAATAAGAAGGCAGACACAGTTTTATTTGACTTTGGTGCAGAAATTGTTCAATAGAAGCTTGGCTTCAAAACAGCATTTCTCGCTGAGAAAAGGCGATTGCGAGCATAAAAGGATGCTTGATTACATGCATTTACTGTATTTTAAGGAAACATCCCACAAGCTTATTTTCAGTCTCTCCTGAGTGGATTTAGGCTAAATAAGAAGGCAGACACAGTTTTATTTGAGTTTGGTGCAGAAATTGTTCAATACAAGCTTGGCTTTCAAAACAGCATTTCTCGCTGAGAAAAGGCGATTGCGAGCATGAAAGGATGCTTGAATTACATGCATTTACTGTCTTTTAAGGAAACATTCCACAAGCTTATTGTTATTTTCTGCTGACTGGATTTAGGCTAAATAAGAAGGCAGACACAGTTTTATTTGAGTTTGGTGCAGAAATTGTTCAATACAAGCTTGGCTTCAAAACAGCATTTCTCGCTGAGAAAAGGCGATTGCGAGCATAAAGGATGCTTGAGTTATATGCATTTACTGTCTTTTAAGGAAACATCCCACAAGCTTGTTTTCAGTCTCTCCTCAGTGGATTTAGGCTAAATAAGAAGGCAGACACAGTTTTATTTGAGTTTGGTGCAGAAATTGTTCAATACAAGCTTGGCTTCAAAACAGCATTTTCTCGATGAGAAAAGGCGATTATGAGCATAAAAGGATGCTTTAAATACATGCATTTACTGTCTTTTAAGGAAACATCCACAAGCTTATTTTCAGTCTCTCCTGAGTGGATTTAGGCTAAATAAGAAGGCAGACACAGTTTTATTTGAGGTTGGTGCAGAAATTGTTCAATACAAGCTTGGCTTTGAAACAGCATTTTTCGCTGAGAAAAGGCGATTACGAGCATAAAAGGATGCTTGAATTACATGCATTTACTGTATTTTAAGGAAACATCCACAAGCTTGTTTTATGTTCTGCTGACTGGATTTAGGCTAAATAAGAAGGCAGACACAGTTTTATTTGAGTTTGGTGCAGAAATTGTTCAATACAAGCTTGGCTTCAAAACAGCATTTCTCGCTGAGAAAAGGCGATTGCAAGCATAAAAGGATGCTTGAGTTACATGCATATACTGTCTTTTAAGGAAACATCCCACAACCTTATTTTCAGTCTCTCCTTGGTGGATTTAGGCTAAATAAGAAGGTAGACACAGTTTTATTTGAGGTTGGTGCAGAAATTGTTCAATACAAGCTTGGCTTTAAAACAGCATTTTCTCACTAAGAAAGGGTGATTGCGAGCATAAAAGGATGCTTGAATTACATGCATTTACCGTCTTTTAAGGAAACATCAAACAAGCTTGTTGTTATGTTCTGCTGACTGGAAATAGGCTAAATAAGAAGGCAGACCCAGTTTTATTTGAGTTTGGTGCAGAAATTGTTCAATACAAGCTTGGCTTCAAAACAGCATTTTCTCGCTGAGAAAAGGCGATTGAAACATAAAAGGATGCTTGAATTACATGCATTTACTGTCTTTTAAGGAAAAATCCTACAAGCTTATTTTCAGTCTCTCCTGGGTGGATTTAGGCTAAATAAGAAGGCAGACACAGTTTTTTTTGACTTTGGTGCAGAATTTGTTCAATACAAGCTTGGCTTCAAAACAGCATTTCTCGCTGAGAAAAGGCGATTTGCGAGCATGAAAGGATGCTTGAACTACATGCATTTACTGTCTTTAAGGAAACATCCCACAAGCTTGTTTTTATGTTCTGCTGACTGGATTTAGGCTAAATAAGAAGGCAGACACAGTTTTATTTGAGTTTGGTGCAGAAATTGTTCAATACAAGCTTGGCTTCCAAACAGCATTTCTCGCTGAGAAAAGGCGATTGCGAGCATAAAAGGATGCTTGATTTATATGCATTTACTGTCTTTTAAGGAAACATCCCACAAGCTTGTTGTTATGTTCTGCTGACTGGATTTAGGCTAAATAAGAAGGCAGACACAGTTTTATTTGAGTTTGGTGCAGAAATTGTTCAATACAAGCTTGGCTTCAAAACAGCATTTCTCGCTGAGAAAAGGCGATTGCGAGCATAAAAGGATGCTTGATTACATGCATTTACTGTATTTTAAGGAAACATCCCAGAAGCTTGTTTTTATATTCTGCTGACTGGATTTAGGCTAAATAAGAAGGCAGACACAGTTTTATTTGAGTTTGGGCAGAAATTGTTCAATACAAGCTTGGCTTCAAATCAGCATTTCTCGCTGAGAAAAGGCGATTGCGAGCATAAAAGGATGCTTGAATTACATGCATTTACTGTCTTTTAAGGAAACATCCCACAAGCTTGTTTTTATGTTCTGCTGACTGGATTTAGGCTAAATAAGAAGGCAGACACAGTTTTATTTGACTTTGGTGCAGAACTTGTTCAATACAAGCTCTACTTCAAAATAGCATTTCTCGCTGAGAAAAGGCGATTGCGAGGATAAAAGGATGCTTGATTACATGCATTTACTGTCTTTTAAGGAAACATCCCACAAGCTTATTTTCAGTCTCTCCTGAGTGGATTTAGGCTAAATAAGAAGGCAGACACAGTTTTATTTGAGTTTGGGCAGAAATTGTTCAATACAAGCTTGGCTTCAAATCAGCATTTCGCTGAGAAAAGCGATTACGAGCATAAAAGGATGCTTGAATTACATGCATTTACTGTCTTTTAAGGAAACATCCCACAAGCTTGTTGTTATGTTCTGCTGACTGGATTTAGGCTAAATAAGAAGGCAGACACAGTTTTATTTGAGTTTGGTGCAGAAATTGTTCAATACAAGCTTGGCTTCAAAACAGCATTTCTCGCTGAGAAAAGGCGTTTGCGAGCATAAAGGATGCTTGAATTACATATATTTACTGAATTTTAAGGAAACATCCCAGAAGCTTGTTTTTATGTTCTGCTGACTGGATTTAGGCTAAAAAGGAGGCAGACACAGTTTTATTTGACTTTGGTGCAGAAATTGTTCAATACAAGCTTTGCTTCAAAACAGCATTTCTCGGTGAGAAAAGGCGATTGCGAGCATAAGAGGATGCTTGAATTACATGCATTTACTGTCTTTTAAGGAAACATCCCACAAGCTTATTTTTATGTTCTGCTGACTGGATTTAGGCTAAATAAGAAGGCAGACACATTTTTTTTGAGTTTGGTGCAGAAATTGTTCAATACAAGCTCTGCTTCAAAACATCATTTTTCGCTGAGAAAAGGCGATTCTGAGCATAAAGGGTGCTTGATTACATGCATTTACTGTCTTTTAAGGAAACATCCCACAAGCTTATTTTCAGTCTCTCCTGAGTGGATTTAGGCTAAATAAGAAGGCAGACACAGTTTTATTTGAGTTTGGTGCAGAAATTGTTCAATACAAGCTTGGCTTCAAAACAGCATTTCTCGCTGAGAAAAGCGATTGCAAGCATAAAAGGATGCTTGAGTTACATGCATATACTGTCTTTTAAGGAAACATCCACAACCTTATTTTCAGTCTCTCCTTGGTGGATTTAGGCTAAATAAGAAGGCAGACACAGTTTTATTTGAGTTTGGTGCAGAAATTGTTCAATACAAGCTTGGCTTCAAAACAGCATTTCTCGCTGAGAAAAGGCGATTGCAAGCATAACAGGACGCTTGAGTTACATGCATATACTGTCTTTTAAGGAAACATCCCACAACCTTATTTTCAGTCTCTCCTTGGTGGATTTAGGCTAAATAAGAAGGTAGACACAGTTTTATTTGAGGTTGGTGCAGAAATTGTTCAATACAAGCTTGGCTTTAAAACAGCATTTTCTCACTGAGAAAGGGCGATTGCGAGCATAAAAGGATGCTTGAATTACATGCATTTACCGTCTTTTAAGGAAACATCAAACAAGCTTGTTGTTATGTTCTGCTGACTGGAAATAGGCTAAATAAGAAGGCAGACCCAGTTTTATTTGAGTTTGGTGCAGAAATTGTTCAATACAAGCTTGGCTTCAAAACAGCATTTCTCGCTGAGAAAAGGCGATTGCGAGCATAAAAGGATGCTTGAACTACATGCATTTACTGTCTTTTAAGGAAACATCCCACAAGCTTGTTTTTATGTTCTGCTGACTGGATTTAGGCTAAATAAGAAGGCAGACACAGTTTTATTTGAGTTTGGTGCAGAAATTGTTCAATACAAGCTTGGCTTCCAAACAGCATTTCTCGCTGAGAAAAGGCGATTGCGAGCATGAAAGGATGCTTGAATTACATGCATTTACTGTCTTTTAAGGAAACATTCCACAAGCTTATTGTTATTTTCTGCTGACTGGATTTAGGCTAAATAAGAAGGCAGACACAGTTTTATTTGAGTTTGGTGCAGAAATTGTTCAATACAAGCTTGGCTTCAAAACAGCATTTCTCGCTGAGAAAAGGCGATTGCGAGCATAAAAGGATGCTTGAGTTATATGCATTTACTGTCTTTTAAGGAAACATCCCACAAGCTTGTTTTCAGTCTCTCCTCAGTGGATTTAGGCTAAATAAGAAGGCAGACACAGTTTTATTTGAGTTTGGTGCAGAAATTGTTCAATACAAGCTTGGCTTCAAAACAGCATTTTCTCGATGAGAAAAGGCGATTGCGAGCATAAAAGGATGCTTTAAATACATGCATTTACTGTCTTTTAAGGAAACATCCCACAAGCTTATTTTCAGTCTCTCCTGAGTGGATTTAGGCTAAATAAGAAGGCAGACACAGTTTTATTTGAGGTTGGTGCAGAAATTGTTCAATACAAGCTTGGCTTTGAAACAGCATTTTCTCGCTGAGAAAAGGCGATTGCGAGCATAAAAGGATGCTTGAATTACATGCATTTACTGTATTTTAAGGAAACATCCCACAAGCTTGTTTTTATGTTCTGCTGACTGGATTTAGGCTAAATAAGAAGGCAGACACAGTTTTATTTGAGTTTGGTGCAGAAATTGTTCAATACAAGCTTGGCTTCAAAACAGCATTTCTCGCTGAGAAAAGGCGATTGCAAGCATAAAAGGATGCTTGAGTTACATGCATATACTGTCTTTTAAGGAAACATCCCACAACCTTATTTTCAGTCTCTCCTTGGTGGATTTAGGCTAAATAAGAAGGTAGACACAGTTTTATTTGAGGTTGGTGCAGAAATTGTTCAATACAAGCTTGGCTTTAAAACAGCATTTTCTCACTAAGAAAGGGTGATTGCGAGCATAAAAGGATGCTTGAATTACATGCATTTACCGTCTTTTAAGGAAACATCAAACAAGCTTGTTGTTATGTTCTGCTGACTGGAAATAGGCTAAATAAGAAGGCAGACCCAGTTTTATTTGAGTTTGGTGCAGAAATTGTTCAATACAAGCTTGGCTTCAAAACAGCATTTTCTCGCTGAGAAAAGCGATTCTGAGCATAAAAGGATGCTTGAATTACATGCATTTACTGTCTTTTAAGGAAAAATCCTACAAGCTTATTTTCAGTCTCTCCTGGGTGGATTTAGGCTAAATAAGAAGGCAGACACAGTTTTTTTTGACTTTGGTGCAGAATTTGTTCAATACAAGCTTGGCTTCAAAACAGCATTTCTCGCTGAGAAAAGGCGATTGCGAGCATGAAAGGATGCTTGAACTACATGCATTTACTGTCTTTTAAGGAAACATCCCACAAGCTTGTTTTTATGTTCTGCTGACTGGATTTAGGCTAAATAAGAAGGCAGACACAGTTTTATTTGAGTTTGGTGCAGAAATTGTTCAATACAAGCTTGGCTTCCAAACAGCATTTTCGCTGAGAAAAGGCGATTGCGAGCATAAAAGGATGCTTGATTTATATGCATTTACTGTCTTTTAAGGAAACATCCACAAGCTTGTTGTTATGTTCTGCTGACTGGATTTAGGCTAAATAAGAAGGCAGACACAGTTTTATTTGAGTTTGGTGCAGAAATTGTTCAATACAAGCTTGGCTTCAAAACAGCATTTTCGCTGAGAAAAGGCGATTGCGAGCATAAAGGATGCTTGATTACATGCATTTACTGTATTTTAAGGAAACATCCCAGAAGCTTGTTTTATATTCTGCTGACTGGATTTAGGCTAAATAAGAAGGCAGACACAGTTTTATTTGAGTTTGGGCAGAAATTGTTCAATACAAGCTTGGCTTCAAATCAGCATTTCTCGCTGAGAAAAGGCGATTGCGAGCATAAAAGGATGCTTGAATTACATGCATTTACTGTCTTTTAAGGAAACATCCACAAGCTTGTTTTTATGTTCTGCTGACTGGATTTAGGCTAAATAAGAAGGCAGACACAGTTTTATTTGACTTTGGTGCAGAACTTGTTCAATACAAGCTCTACTTCAAAATAGCATTTCTCGCTGAGAAAAGGCGATTGCGAGGATAAAAGGATGCTTGATTACATGCATTTACTGTCTTTTAAGGAAACATCCCACAAGCTTATTTTCAGTCTCTCCTGAGTGGATTTAGGCTAAATAAGAAGGCAGACACAGTTTTATTTGAGTTTGGGCAGAAATTGTTCAATACAAGCTTGGCTTCAAATCAGCATTTTCGCTGAGAAAAGGCGATTGCGAGCATAAAAGGATGCTTGAATTACATGCATTTACTGTCTTTTAAGGAAACATCCACAAGCTTGTTGTTATGTTCTGCTGACTGGATTTAGGCTAAATAAGAAGGCAGACACAGTTTTATTTGAGTTTGGTGCAGAAATTGTTCAATACAAGCTTGGCTTCAAAACAGCATTTCTCGCTGAGAAAAGCGCGTTTATGAGCATAAAAGGATGCTTGAATTACATATATTTACTGAATTTTAAGGAAACATCCCAGAAGCTTGTTTTTATGTTCTGCTGACTGGATTTAGGCTAAAAAGGAGGCAGACACAGTTTTATTTGACTTTGGTGCAGAAATTGTTCAATACAAGCTTTGCTTCAAAACAGCATTTCTCGGTGAGAAAAGGCGATTGCGAGCATAAGAGGATGCTTGAATTACATGCATTTACTGTCTTTTAAGGAAACATCCACAAGCTTATTTTTATGTTCTGCTGACTGGATTTAGGCTAAATAAGAAGGCAGACACATTTTTTTGAGTTTGGTGCAGAAATTGTTCAATACAAGCTCTGCTTCAAAACATCATTTTCTCGCTGAGAAAAGGCGATTGCGAGCATAAAAGGGTGCTTGATTACATGCATTTACTGTCTTTTAAGGAAACATCCCACAAGCTTATTTTCAGTCTCTCCTGAGTGGATTTAGGCTAAATAAGAAGGCAGACACAGTTTTATTTGAGTTTGGTGCAGAAATTGTTCAATACAAGCTTGGCTTCAAAACAGCATTTCTCGCTGAGAAAAGGCGATTGCAAGCATAAAAGGATGCTTGAGTTACATGCATATACTGTCTTTTAAGGAAACATCCCACAACCTTATTTTCAGTCTCTCCTTGGTGGATTTAGGCTAAATAAGAAGGCAGACACAGTTTTATTTGAGTTTGGTGCAGAAATTGTTCAATACAAGCTTGGCTTCAAAACAGCATTTTCGCTGAGAAAAGGCGATTGCAAGCATAACAGGACGCTTGAGTTACATGCATATACTGTCTTTTAAGGAAACATCCCACAACCTTATTTTCAGTCTCTCCTTGGTGGATTTAGGCTAAATAAGAAGGTAGACACAGTTTTATTTGAGGTTGGTGCAGAAATTGTTCAATACAAGCTTGGCTTTAAAACAGCATTTTCTCACTGAGAAAGGGCGATTTGCGAGCATAAAAGGATGCTTGAATTACATGCATTTACCGTCTTTTAAGGAAACATCAAACAAGCTTGTTGTTATGTTCTGCTGACTGGAAATAGGCTAAATAAGAAGGCAGACCCAGTTTTATTTGAGTTTGGTGCAGAAATTGTTCAATACAAGCTTGGCTTCAAAACAGCATTTCTCGCTGAGAAAAGGCGATTGCGAGCATAAAAGGATGCTTGAACTACATGCATTTACTGTCTTTTAAGGAAACATCCCACAAGCTTGTTTTTATGTTCTGCTGACTGGATTTAGGCTAAATAAGAAGGCAGACACAGTTTTATTTGAGTTTGGTGCAGAAATTGTTCAATACAAGCTTGGCTTCCAAACAGCATTTCTCGCTGAGAAAAGGCGATTGCGAGCATAAAAGGATGCTTGATTTACCTGCATTTACTGTCTTTTAAGGAAACATCCCACAAGCTTGTTGTTATGTTCTGCTGAATGGATTTAGGCTAAATAAGAAGGCAGACACAGTTTTATTTGAGTTTGGTGTAGAAATTGTTCAATACAAGCTTGGCTTCAAAACAGCATTTTCTCGCTGAGAAAAGGCGATTGCGAGCATAAAAGGATGCTTGAATTACATGCATTTACTGTATTTTAAGGAAACATCCCACAAGCTTGTTTTTATGTTCTGCTGACTGGATTTAGGCTAAATAAGAAGGCAGACACAGTTTTATTTGAGTTTGGTGCAGAAATTGTTCAATACAAGCTTGGCTTCAAAACAGCATTTTCTCGCTGAGAAAAGGCGATTGCGAGCATAAAAGGATGCTTGAATTACATGCATTTACTGTATTTTAAGGAAACATCTCAGAAGCTTGTTTTTATGTTCTGCTGACTGGATTTAGGCTAAATAATAAGGCAGACACAGTTTTATTTGAGTTTTGTGCAGAAATTGTTCAATACAAGCTTGGCTTCAAAACAGCATTTTCTCGCTGAAAAAAGGCGATTGCGATCATAAAAGGATGCTTGAATTACATGCATTTACTGTCTTTTAAGGAAACATCCACAAGCTTATTTTCAGTCTCTCCTGAGTGGATTTAGGCTAAATAAGAAGGCAGACACAGTTTTATTTGAGTTTGGTGCAGAAATTGTTCAATACAAGCTTGGCTTCAAAACAGCATTTTCCCGCTGAGAAAAGGCGATTGCGAGCATAAAAGGATGCTTGAATTACTGTCTTTTAAGGAAACATCCCACAAGCTTTTTATATGTTCTGCTGAGTGGATTTAGGCTAAATAAAAGGCAGGCACAGTTTTATTTGAGTTTGGTGCAGAAATTGTTCAATACAAGCTTCTCTTCAAAACAGCATTTTCCCGCTGAGAAAAGGCGATTGAGAGCATAAATGGATGCTTGAATTACATGCATTTACTGTCTTTTAAGGACACATCCCACAAGCTTGTTTTTATGTTCTGATGACTGGATTTAGGCTAAATAAGAAGGCAGACACAGTTTTTTTGACTTTGGTTCAGAAATTGTTCAATACAAGCTTGGCTTCAAAACAGCATTTCTCGCTGAGAAAAGGCGATTGCAAGCATAAAAGGATGCTTGAGTTATATGCATTTACTGTCTTTTAAGGAAACATCCCACAAGCTTATTTTCATTCTCTCCTGAGTGGATTTAGGCTAAATAAGAAGGCAGACACAGTTTTATTTGAGTTTGGTGCAGAAATTGTTCAATACAAGCTTGGCTTGAAAACAGCATTTTCTCGCTGAGAAAAGGCGATTGCGAGCATAAAAGGATGCTTGATTTACATGCATTTACTGTATTTTAAAGAAACATCCCACAAGCTTGTTTTTATGTTCTGCTGACTGGATTTAGGCTAAATAAGAAGGCAGACACAGTTTTATTTGAGTTTGGTGCAGAAATTGTTCAATACAAGCTTGGCTTCAAAACAGCATTTCTCGCTGAGAAAAGGCGATTGCAAGCATAAAAGGATGCTTGAGTTACATGCATATACTGTCTTTTAAGGAAACATCCCACAAGCATATTTTCAGTCTCTCCTTGGTGGATTTAGGCTAAATAAGAAGGTAGACACAGTTTTATTTGAGGTTGGTGCAGAAATTGTTCAATACAAGCTTGGCTTTAAAACAGCATTTTCTCGCTGAGAAAGGGCGATTGCGAGCATAAAAGGATGCTTGAATTACATGCATTTACCGTCTTTTAAGGAAACATCAAACAAGCTTGTTGTTATGTTCTGCTGACTGGAAATAGGCTAAATAAGAAGGCAGACCCAGTTTTATTTGAGTTTGGTGCAGAAATTGTTCAATACAAGCTTGGCTTCAAAACAGCATTTTCTCGCTGAGAAAAGGCGATTGCGAGCATAAAAGGATGCTTGAATTACATGCATTTACTGTCTTTTAAGGAAAAATCCTACAAGCTTATTTTCAGTCTCTCCTGGGTGGATTTAGGCTAAATAAGAAGGCAGACACAGTTTTTTTTGACTTTGGTGCAGAATTTGTTCAATACAAGCTTGGCTTCAAAACAGCATTTCTCGCTGAGAAAAGGCGATAATAAGGCTAAATAATAAGGCAGACACAGTTTTATTTGAGTTTTGTGCAGAAATTGTTCAATACAAGCTTGGCTTCAAAACAGCATTTTCTCGCTGAAAAAAGGCGATTGCGATCATAAAAGGATGCTTGAATTACATGCATTTACTGTCTTTTAAGGAAACATCCCACAAGCTTATTTTCAGTCTCTCCTGAGTGGATTTAGGCTAAATAAGAAGGCAGGCACAGTTTTATTTGAGTTTGGTGCAGAAATTGTTCAATACAAGCTTCTCTTCAAAACAGCATTTTCCCGCTGAGAAAAGGCGATTGAGAGCATAAATGGATGCTTGAATTACATGCATTTACTGTCTTTTAAGGACACATCCCACAAGCTTGTTTTTATGTTCTGATGACTGGATTTAGGCTAAATAAGAAGGCAGACACAGTTTTTTTTGACTTTGGTTCAGAAATTGTTCAATACAAGCTTGGCTTCAAAACAGCATTTCTCGCTGAGAAAAGGCGATTGCAAGCATAAAAGGATGCTTGAGTTATATGCATTTACTGTCTTTTAAGGAAACATCCACAAGCTTATTTTCATTCTCTCCTGAGTGGATTTAGGCTAAATAAGAAGGCAGACACAGTTTTATTTGAGTTTGGTGCAGAAATTGTTCAATACAAGCTTGGCTTGAAAACAGCATTTTCTCGCTGAGAAAAGGCGATTGCGAGCATAAAAGGATGCTTGATTTACATGCATTTACTGTATTTTAAAGAAACATCCACAAGCTTGTTTTTATGTTCTGCTGACTGGATTTAGGCTAAATAAGAAGGCAGACACAGTTTTATTTGAGTTTGGTGCAGAAATTGTTCAATACAAGCTTGGCTTCAAAACAGCATTTCTCGCTGAGAAAAGGCGATTGCAAGCATAAAAGGATGCTTGAGTTACATGCATATACTGTCTTTTAAGGAAACATCCCACAACCTTATTTTCAGTCTCTCCTTGGTGGATTTAGGCTAAATAAGAAGGTAGACACAGTTTTATTTGAGGTTGGTGCAGAAATTGTTCAATACAAGCTTGGCTTTAAAACAGCATTTTCTCGCTGAGAAAGGGCGATTACGAGCATAAAAGGATGCTTGAATTACATGCATTTACCGTCTTTTAAGGAAACATCAAACAAGCTTGTTGTTATGTTCTGCTGACTGGAAATAGGCTAAATAAGAAGGCAGACCCAGTTTTATTTGAGTTTGGTGCAGAAATTGTTCAATACAAGCTTGGCTTTCAAAACAGCATTTTCTCGCTGAGAAAAGGCGATTGCAGAGCATAAAAGGATGCTTGAATTACATGCATTTACTGTCTTTTAAGGAAAAATCCTACAAGCTTATTTTCAGTCTCTCCTGGGTGGATTTAGGCTAAATAAGAAGGCAGACACAGTTTTTTTTGACTTTGGTGCAGAATTTGTTCAATACAAGCTTGGCTTCAAAACAGCATTTCTCGCTGAGAAAAGGCGATTGCGAGCATAAAAGGATGCTTGATTTACCTGCATTTACTGTCTTTTAAGGAAACATCCCACAAGCTTGTTGTTATGTTCTGCTGACTGGATTTAGGCTAAATAAGAAGGCAGACACAGTTTTATTTGAGTTTGGTGCAGAAATTGTTCAATACAAGCTTGGCTTGAAAACAGCATTTTCTCGCTGAGAAAAGGCGATTGCGAGCATAAAAGGATGCTTGATTTACATGCATTTACTGTATTTTAAGGAAACATCCCACAAGCTTGTTTTTATGTTCTGCTGACTGGATTTAGGCTAAATAAGAAGGCAGACACAGTTTTATTTGAGTTTGGTGCAGAAATTGTTCAATACAAGCTTGGCTTCAAAACAGCATTTCTCTGCTGAGAAAGGCGATTGCAAGCATAAAAGGATGCTTGAGTTACATGCATATACTGTCTTTTAAGGAAACATCCCACAACCTTATTTTCAGTCTCTCCTTGGTGGATTTAGGCTAAATAAGAAGGTAGACACAGTTTTATTTGACTTTGGTGCAGAAATTGTTCAATACAAGCTTTGCTTCAAAACAGCATTTCTCGCTGAGAAAAGGCGATTGCGAGCATAAAAGGATGCTTGATTTACATGCATTTACTGTCTTTTAAGGAAACATCCCACAAGCTTGTTTTTATGTTCTGCTGACTGGATTTAGGCTAAATTAGAAGGCAGACACAGTTTTATTTGACTTTGGTGCAGAAATTGTTCAATACAAGCTTGTCTTCAAAACAGCATTTTCCCGCTGAGAAAAGGCGATTGCGAGCATAAAAGGATGCTTGAAGACAGTAGTCTTTTAAGGAAACATCCCACAAGCTTTTTTATATGTTCTGCTGAGTGGATTTAGGCTAAATAAAAAGGCAGGCACAGTTTTATTTGAGTTTGGTGCAGAAATTGTTCAATACAAGCTTCTCTTCAAAACAGCATTTTCCCGCTGAGAAAAGGCGATTGCGAGCATAAATGGATGCTTGAATTACATGCATTTACTGTCTTTTAAGGACACATCCCACAAGCTTGTTTTTATGTTCTGATGACTGGATTTAGGCTAAATAAGAAGGCAGACACAGTTTTTTTTTACTTTGGTTCAGAAATTGTTCAATACAAGCTTGGCTTCAAAACAGCATTTCTCGCTGAGAAAAGACGATTGCGAGCATGAAAGGACGCTTGAATTACATGCATTTACTGTCTTTTAAGGAAACATCCCACAAGCTTATTTTCAGTCTCTCCTGAGTGGGTTTAGGCTAAATAAGAAGGCAGACACAGTTTTATTTGAGTTTGGTGCAGAAATTGTTCAATACAAGCTTGGCTTCAAAACAGCATTTTCTCGATGAGAAAAGGCGATTGCGAGCATAAAAGGATGCTTAAAATACATGCATTTACTGTCTTTTAAGGAAACATCCCACAAGCTTGTTTTTATGTTCTGCTGACTGGATTTAGGCTAAATTAGAAGGCAGACACAGTTTTATTTGACTTTGGTGCAGAAATTGTTCAATACAAGCTTGTCTTCAAAACAGCATTTTCCCGCTGAGAAAAGGCGATTGCGAGCATAAAAGGATGCTTGAAGACAGTAGTCTTTTAAGGAAACATCCACAAGCTTTTTATATGTTCTGCTGAGTGGATTTAGGCTAAATAAAAAGGCAGGCACAGTTTTATTTGAGTTTGGTGCAGAAATTGTTCAATACAAGCTTGTCTTCAAAACAGCATTTTCCCGCTGAGAAAAGGCGATTGCGAGCATAAATGGATGCTTGAATTACATGCATTTACTGTCTTTTAAGGACACATCCCACAAGCTTGTTTTTATGTTCTGCTGACTGGATTTAAGCTAAATAAGAAGGCAGACACAGTTTTATTTGACTTTGGTTCAGAAATTGTTCAATACAAGCTTGGCTTCAAAACAGCATTTCTCGCTGAGAAAAGGCGATTACGAGCATGAAAGGACGCTTGAATTACATGCATTTACTGTCTTTTAAGGAAACATCCCACAAGCTTATTTTCAGTCTCTCCTGAGTGGATTTAGGCTAAATAAGAAGGCAGACACAGTTTTATTTGAGTTTGGTGCATAACTTGTTCAATACAAGCTTGGCTTCAAAACAGCATTTTCTCGCTGAGAAAAGGCGATTATGAGCATAAAAGGATGCTTGATTTACATGCATTTACTGTCTTTTAAGGAAACATCCCACAAGCTTATTTTCAGTGTCTCCTGAGTGTATTTAGGCTAAATAAGAAGGCAGACACAGTTTTATTTGACTTTGGTGCAGAAATTGTTCAATACAAGATTGGTTTCAAAACAGCATTTTCTCGCTGAGAAAAGGCGATTGCAAGCATAAAAGGATGCTTGAATTACATGCATTTACTGTATTTTAAGGAAACATCCCAGAAGCTTGTTTTTATGTTCTGCTAACTGGATTTAGGCTAAATAATAAGGCAGACACAGTTTTATTTGAGTTTGGTGCAGAACTTGTTCAATACAAGCTTTGCTTCAAAACAGCATTTCTCGCTGAGAAAAGGCGACGAGCATAAAAGGATGCTTGAATTACTGTCTTTTAAGGAAAAATCCCACAAGCTTTTTTATATGTTCTGCTGAGTGGATTTAGGCTAAATAAAAAGGCAGGCACAGTTTTATTTGAGTTTGGTGCAGATATTGTTCAATACAAGCTTGGCTTCAAAACAACATTTCTCGCTGAGAAAAGGCGATTGCGAGCATAAAAGGATGCTTGAATTACATGCATTTACTGTCTTTTAAGGAAACATCCCACAAGCTTATTTTCAGTCTCTCCAGAGTGGATTTAGGCTAAATAAGAAGGCAGACACAGTTTTATTTGAGTTTGGTGCAGAAATTGTTCAATACAAGCTTGGCTTTAAAACAGCATTTTCTCGCTGAGAAAAGGCGATTCTGAGCATAAAAGGATGCTTGAATTACATGCATTTACTGTCTTTTAAGGAAACATCCCACAAGCTTGTTTTTATGTTCTGCTGACTGGATTTAGGCTAAATAAGAAGGCAGACACAGTTTTATTTGACTTTGGTGCAGAAATTGTTCAATACAAGCTTGGCTTCAAAACAGCATTTTCTCGCTGAGAAAAGGCGATTGCGAGCATAAAAGGATGCTTGATTTACATGCATTTACTGTCTTTTAAGGAAACATCCCACAAGCTTATTTTCAGTCTCTCCTGAGTGGATTTAGGCTAAATAAGAAGGCAGACACAGTTTTATTTGAGTTTGGTGCAGAAATTGTTCAATACAAGCTTGGCTTCAAAACAGCATTTCTCGCTGAGAAAAGGCGATTGCGAGCATAAAAGGATGCTTGAATTACATGCATTTACTGTCTTTTAAGGAAACATCCCACAAGCTTATTTTTAACGTCTCCTGAGTGGATTTAGGCTAAATAAGAAGGCAGACACAGTTTTATTTGACTTTGGTGCAGAATTTGTTCAATACAAGCTTGGCTTCAAAGCAGCATTTCTCGCTGAGAAAAGGCGATTGCGAGAATAAAAGGATACTTTAATTACATGCATTTACTGTCTTTTAAGGAAACATTCCACAAGCTTATTTTTTTGTTCTGCTGTCTGGATTTAGGCTAAATAAGAAGGCAGACACAGTTTTATTTGAGTTTGGTGCAGAAATTGTTCAATACAAGCTTGGCTTCAAAACAGCATTTTCTCGCTGAGAAAAGGCGATTGCGAGCATAAAAGGATGCTTGATTTACATGCATTTACTGTCTTTTCAGGAAACATCCCACAAGCTTATTTTCAGTCTCTCCTGAGTGGATATAGGCTAAATAAGAAGGCAGACACAGTTTTATTTGAGTTTGGTGCAGATATTGTTCAATACAAGCTTGGCTTCAAAACAACATTTCTCGCTGAGAAAAGGCGATTGCGAGCATAAAAGGATGCTTGAATTACATGCATTTACTGTCTTTTAAGGAAACATCCACAAGCTTATTTTCAGTCTCTCCAGAGTGGATTTAGGCTAAATAAGAAGGCAGACACAGTTTTATTTGAGTTTGGTGCAGAAATTGTTCAATACAAGCTTTGCTTCAAAACAGCATTTTCTCCTGAGAAAAGGCGATTTGAGCATAAAAGGATGCTTGAATTACATGCATTTACTGTCTTTTAAGGAAACATCCCACAAGCTTGTTTTTATGTTCTGCTGTCTGGATTTAGGCTAAATAAGAAGGCAGACACAGTTTTATTTGAGTTTGGTGCAGAAATTGTTCAATACAAGCTTGGCTTCAAAACAGCATTTTTCGCTGAGAAAGGCGATTAGAGCATAAAAGGATGCTTGATTTACATGCATTTACTGTCTTTTAAGGAAACATCCCACAAGCTTGTTTTTATGTTCTGCTGACTGGATTTAGGCTAAATAAGAAGGCAGACACAGTTTTATTTGACTTTGGTGCAGAAATTGTTCAATACAAGCTTGTCTTCAAAACAGCATTTTCCCGCTGAGAAAAGGCGATTGCGAGCATAAAAGGATGCTTGAATTACTGTCTTTTAAGGAAACATCCACAAGCTTTTTTATATGTACTGCTGAGTGGATTTAGGCTAAATAAAAAGGCAGGCACAGTTTTATTTGAGTTTGGTGGAGAAATTGTTCAATACAAGCTTGTCTTCAAAACAGCATTTTCCTGCTGAGAAAAGGCGATTTGCGAGCATAAATGGATGCTTGAATTACATGCATTTACTGTCTTTTAAGGACACATCCCACAAGCTTGTTTTTATGTTCTGATGACTGGATTTAGGCTAAATAAGAAGGCAGACACAGTTTTTTTGACTTTGGTTCAGAAATTGTTCAATACAAGCTTGGCTTCAAAACAGCATTTCTCGCTGAGAAAAGGCGATTGCGAGCATGAAAGGACGCTTGAATTACATGCATTTACTGTCTTTTAAGGAAACATCCCAGAAGCTTGTTTTTATGTTCTGCTAACTGCATTTAGGCTAAATAATAAGGCAGACACAGTTTTATTTGAGTTTGGTGCAGAACTTGTTCAATACAAGCTTTGCTTCAAAACAGCATTTCTCGCTGAGAAAAGGCGATTGCGAGCATAAAAGGATGCTTGAATTACTGTCTTTTAAGGAAAAATCCCACAAGCTTTTTTTATATGTTCTGCTGAGTGGATTTAGGCTAAATAAAAAGGCAGGCACAGTTTTATTTGAGTTTGGTGCAGATATTGTTCAATACAAGCTTGGCTTCAAAACAACATTTCTCGCTGAGAAAAGGCGATTGCGAGCATAAAAGGATGCTTGAATTACATGCATTTACTGTCTTTTAAGGAAACATCCCACAAGCTTATTTTCAGTCTCTCCAGAGTGGATTTAGGCTAAATAAGAAGGCAGACACAGTTTTATTTGAGTTTGGTGCAGAAATTGTTCAATACAAGCTTGGTTTCAAAACAGCATTTTCTCGCTGAGAAAAGGCGATTATGAGCATAAAAGGATGCTTGAATTACATGCATTTACTGTCTTTTAAGGAAACATCCCACAAGCTTGTTTTTATGTTCTGCTGACTGGATTTAGGCTAAATAAGAAGGCAGACACAGTTTTATTTGACTTTGGTGCAGAAATTGTTCAATACAAGCTTGGCTTCAAAACAGCATTTTCTCGCTGAGAAAAGGCGATTATGAGCATAAAAGGATGCTTGATTTACATGCATTTACTGTCTTTTAAGGAAACATCCCACAAGCTTATTTTCAGTCTCTCCTGAGTGGATTTAGGCTAAATAAGAAGGCAGACACAGTTTTATTTGAGTTTGGTGCAGAAATTGTTCAATACAAGCTTGGCTTCAAAACAGCATTTCTCGCTGAGAAAAGGCGATTGCGAGCATAAAAGGATGCTTGAATTACATGCATTTACTGTCTTTTAAGGAAACATCCCACAAGCTTATTTTCAGTCTCTCCTGAGTGGATTTAGGCTAAATAAGAAGGCAGACACAGTTTTATTTGAGTTTGGTGCATAACTTGTTCAATACAAGCTTGGCTTCAAAACAGCATTTTCTCGCTGAGAAAAGGCGATTTGAGCATAAAAGGATGCTTGATTTACATGCATTTACTGTCTTTTAAGGAAACATCCCAAAAGCTTATTTTTAACGTCTCCTGAGTGGATTTAGGCTAAATAAGAAGGCAGACACAGTTTTATTTGACTTTGGTGCAGAATTTGTTCAATACAAGCTTGGCTTCAAAGCAGCATTTCTCGCTGAGAAAAGGCGATTTGCGAGAATAAAAGGATACTTTAATTACATGCATTTACTGTCTTTTAAGGAAACATTCCACAAGCTTATTTTTTTGTTCTGCTGTCTGGATTTAGGCTAAATAAGAAGGCAGACACAGTTTTATTTGAGTTTGGTGCAGAAATTGTTCAATACAAGCTTGGCTTCAAAACAGCATTTTCTCGCTGAGAAAAGGCGATTGCGAGCATAAAAGGATGCTTGATTTACATGCATTTACTGTCTTTTCAGGAAACATCCCACAAGCTTATTTTCAGTCTCTCCTGAGTGGATATAGGCTAAATAAGAAGGCAGACACAGTTTTATTTGAGTTTGGTGCAGATATTGTTCAATACAAGCTTGGCTTCAAAACAACATTTCTCGCTGAGAAAAGGCGATTATGAGCATAAAAGGATGCTTGAATTACATGCATTTACTGTCTTTTAAGGAAACATCCCACAAGCTTATTTTCAGTCTCTCCAGAGTGGATTTAGGCTAAATAAGAAGGCAGACACAGTTTTATTTGAGTTTGGTGCAGAAATTGTTCAATACAAGCTTTGTTTCAAAACAGCATTTTCTCCTGAGAAAAGGCGATTGCGAGCATAAAAGGATGCTTGAATTACATGCATTTACTGTCTTTTAAGGAAACATCCCACAAGCTTGTTTTTATGTTCTGCTGTCTGGATTTAGGCTAAATAAGAAGGCAGACACAGTTTTATTTGAGTTTGGTGCAGAAATTGTTCAATACAAGCTTGGCTTCAAAACAGCATTTTCTCGCTGAGAAAGGCGATTGCGAGCATAAAAGGATGCTTGATTTACATGCATTTACTGTCTTTTAAGGAAACATCCCACAAGCTTGTTTTTATGTTCTGCTGACTGGATTTAGGCTAAATAAGAAGGCAGACACAGTTTTATTTGACTTTGGTGCAGAAATTGTTCAATACAAGCTTGTCTTCAAAACAGCATTTTCCCGCTGAGAAAAGGCGATTGCGAGCATAAAAGGATGCTTGAATTACTGTCTTTTAAGGAAACATCCCACAAGCTTTTTATATGTACTGCTGAGTGGATTTAGGCTAAATAAAAAGGCAGGCACAGTTTTATTTGAGTTTGGTGGAGAAATTGTTCAATACAAGCTTGTCTTCAAAACAGCATTTTCCTGCTGAGAAAAGGCGATTGCGAGCATAAATGGATGCTTGAATTACATGCATTTACTGTCTTTTAAGGACACATCCCACAAGCTTGTTTTTATGTTCTGATGACTGGATTTAGGCTAAATAAGAAGGCAGACACAGTTTTTTTTGACTTTGGTTCAGAAATTGTTCAATACAAGCTTGGCTTCAAAACAGCATTTCTCGCTGAGAAAAGGCGATTGCGAGCATGAAAGGACGCTTGAATTACATGCATTTACTGTCTTTTAAGGAAACATCCCACAAGCTTATTTTCAGTCTCTCCTGAGTGGATTTAGGCTAAATAAGAAGGCAGACACAGTTTTATTTGACTTTGGTGCAGAAATTGTTCAATACAAGCTTGGCTTCAAAACAGCATTTCTCGCTGAGAAAAGGCGATTGCGAGCATAAAAGGATGCTTGAATTACTGTCTTTTAAGGAAAAATCCCACAAGCTTTTTTATATGTTCTGCTGAGTGGATTTAGGCTAAATAAAAAGGCAGGCACAGTTTTATTTGAGTTTGGTGCAGATATTGTTCAATACAAGCTTGGCTTCAAAACAACATTTCTCGCTGAGAAAAGGCGATTGCGAGCATAAAAGGATGCTTGAATTACATGCATTTACTGTCTTTTAAGGAAACATCCCACAAGCTTATTTTCAGTCTCTCCAGAGTGGATTTAGGCTAAATAAGAAGGCAGACACAGTTTTATTTGAGTTTGGTGCAGAAATTGTTCAATACAAGCTTTGCTTCAAAACAGCATTTTCTCCTGAGAAAAGGCGATTATGAGCATAAAAGGATGCTTGAATTACATGCATTTACTGTCTTTTAAGGAAACATCCCACAAGCTTGTTTTTATGTTCTGCTGACTGGATTTAGGCTAAATAAGAAGGCAGACACAGTTTTTTTGACTTTGGTGCAGAAATTGTTCAATACAAGCTTGGCTTCAAAACAGCATTTTCTCGCTGAGAAAAGGCGATTATGAGCATAAAAGGATGCTTGATTTACATGCATTTACTGTCTTTTAAGGAAACATCCCACAAGCTTATTTTCAGTCTCTCCTGAGTGGATTTAGGCTAAATAAGAAGGCAGACACAGTTTTATTTGAGTTTGGTGCATAACTTGTTCAATACAAGCTTGGCTTCAAAACAGCATTTTCTCGCTGAGAAAAGGCGATTATGAGCATAAAAGGATGCTTGATTTACATGCATTTACTGTCTTTTAAGGAAACATCCCACAAGCTTGTTTTTATGTTCTGCTGACTGGATTTAGGCTAAATAAGAAGGCAGACACAGTTTTATTTGACTTTGGTGCAGAAATTGTTCAATACAAGCTTGTCTTCAAAACAGCATTTTCCCGCTGAGAAAAGGCGATTTGAGCATAAAAGGATGCTTGAATTACTGTCTTTTAAGGAAACATCCCACAAGCTTTTTTATATGTTCTGCTGAGTGGATTTAGGCTAAATAAAAAGGCAGACACAGTTTTATTTGAGTTTGGTGCAGAAATTGTTCAATACAAGCTTGTCTTCAAAACAGCATTTTTCTGCTGAGAAAAGGCGATTACGAGCATAAATGGATGTTTGAATTACATGCATTTACTGTCTTTTAAGGACACATCCACAAGCTTGTTTTTATGTTCTGATGACTGGATTTAGGCTAAATAAGAAGGCAGACACAGTTTTTTTGACTTTGGTTCAGAAATTGTTCAATACAAGCTTGGCTTCAAAACAGCATTTCTCGCTGAGAAAAGGCGATTCTGAGCATGAAAGGACGCTTGAATTACATGCATTTACTGTCTTTTAAGGAAACATCCCACAAGCTTATTTTCAGTCTCTCCTGAGTGGATTTAGGCTAAGTAAGAAGGCAGACACAGTTTTATTTGACTTTGGTGCAGAAATTGTTCAATACAAGCTTGGCTTCAAAACAGCATTTCTCGCTGAGAAAAGGCGATTGCGAGCATAAAAGGATGCTTGATTTACATGCATTTACTGTCTTTTAAGGAAACATCCCACAAGCTTATTTTCAGTGTCTCCTGAGTGGATTTAGGCTAAATAAGAAGGCAGACACAGTTTTATTTGAGTTTGGTGCAGAAATTGTTCAATACAAGCTTGGCTTCAAAACAGCATTTTCTCGCTGAGAAAAGGCGATTATGAGCATAAGAGGATGCTTGAATTACATGCATTTACTGTATTTTAAGGAAACATCCCAGAAGCTTATTTTCAGTCTCTCCTGAGTGGATTTAGGCTAAATAAGAAGGCAGACACAGTTTTATTTGAGTTTGGTGCAGAAATTGTTCAATACAAGCTTGGCTTCAAAACAACGTTTTCTCGCTGAGAAAAGGCGATTGCGAGCATAAAAGGATGCTTGAATTACTGTCTTTTAAGGAAACATCCACAAGCTTATTTTCAGTGTCTCCTGAGTGGATTTAGGCTAAATAAGAAGGCAGACACAGTTTTATTTGACTTTGGTGCAGAAATTGTTCAATACAAGATTGGTTTCAAAACAGCATTTTCTCGCTGAGAAAAGGCGATTGAGCATAAAAGGATGCTTGAATTACATGCATTTACTGTCTTTTAAGGAAACATCCCACAAGCTTGTTTTTATGTTCTGCTGACTGGATTTAGGCTAAATAAGAAGGCAGACACAGTTTTATTTGACTTTGGTGCAGAAATTGTTCAATACAAGCTTGGCTTCAAAACAGCATTTTCTCGCTGAGAAAAGGCGATTGCGAGCATAAAAGGATGCTTGATTTACATGCATTTACTGTCTTTTAAGGAAACATCCCACAAGCTTATTTTCAGTCTCTCCTGAGTGGATTTAGGCTAAATAAGAAGGCAGACACAGTTTTATTTGAGTTTGGTGCAGAAATTGTTCAATACAAGCTTGGCTTCAAAACAGCATTTCTCGCTGAGAAAAGGCGATTGCGAGCATAAAAGGATGCTTGAATTACATGCATTTACTGTCTTTTAAGGAAACATCCCACAAGCTTATTTTCAGTCTCTCCTGAGTGGATTTAGGCTAAATAAGAAGGCAGACACAGTTTTATTTGAGTTTGGTGCATAACTTGTTCAATACAAGCTTGGCTTCAAAACAGCATTTTCTCGCTGAGAAAAGGCGATTGCGAGCATAAAAGGATGCTTGATTTACATGCATTTACTGTCTTTTAAGGAAACATCCCACAAGCTTGTTTTTATGTTCTGCTGACTGGATTTAGGCTAAATAAGAAGGCAGACACAGTTTTATTTGACTTTGGTGCAGAAATTGTTCAATACAAGCTTGTCTTCAAAACAGCATTTTCCCGCTGAGAAAAGGCGATTGCGAGCATAAAAGGATGCTTGAATTACTGTCTTTTAAGGAAACATCCCACAAGCTTTTTTATATGTTCTGCTGAGTGGATTTAGGCTAAATAAAAAGGCAGGCACAGTTTTATTTGAGTTTGGTGCAGAAATTGTTCAATACAAGCTTGTCTTCAAAACAGCATTTTCCTGCTGAGAAAAGGCGATTCGAGCATAAATGGATGTTTGAATTACATGCATTTACTGTCTTTAAGGACACATCCCACAAGCTTGTTTTTATGTTCTGATGACTGGATTTAGGCTAAATAAGAAGGCAGACACAGTTTTTTTGACTTTGGTTCAGAAATTGTTCAATACAAGCTTGGCTTCAAAACAGCATTTCTCGCTGAGAAAAGGCGATTGCGAGCATGAAAGGACGCTTGAATTACATGCATTTACTGTCTTTTAAGGAAACATCCACAAGCTTATTTTCAGTCTCTCCTGAGTGGATTTAGGCTAAGTAAGAAGGCAGACACAGTTTTATTTGACTTTGGTGCAGAAATTGTTCAATACAAGCTTGGCTTCAAAACAGCATTTCTCGCTGAGAAAAGGCGATTGCGAGCATCAAAGGATGCTTGAATTACATGCATTTACTGTATTTTAAGGAAACATCCCAGAAGCTTATTTTCAGTCTCTCCTGAGTGGATTTAGGCTAAATAAGAAGGCAGACACAGTTTTATTTGAGTTTGGTGCAGAAATTGTTCAATACAAGCTTGGCTTCAAAACAAAGTTTTCTCGCTGAGAAAAGGCGATTGCGAGCATAAAAGGATGCTTGAATTACATGCATTTACTGTCTTTTAAGGAAACATCCCACAAGCTTATTTTCAGTCTCTCCTGAGTGGATTTAGGCTAAATAAGAAGGCAGACACAGTTTTATTTGAGTTTGGTGCAGAAATTGTTCAATACAAGCTTTGCTTCAAAACAGCATTTCTCGCTGAGAAAAGGCGATTGCGAGCATAAAAGGATGCTTGAATTACTGTCTTTTAAGGAAACATCCCACAAGCTTTTTTATATGTTCTGTTGAGTGGATTTAGGCTAAATAAAAAGGCAGGCACAGTTTTATTTGAGTTTGGTGCAGAAATTGTTCAATACAAGCTTGTCTTCAAAACAGCATTTTCCCGCTGAGAAATGGCGATTGCGAGCATAAATGGATGCTTGAATTACATGCATTTACTGTCTTTTAAGGAAACATCCCACAAGCTTGTTTTCAGTCTCTCCTGGGTGGATTTAGGCTAAATAAGAAGGCAGACACAGTTTTATTTGAGTTTGGTCGGAACTTGTTCAATACAAGCTTTGCTTCAAAACAGCATTTCTCGCTGTGAAAAGGCGATTGCGAGCATAAAAGGATGCTTGAATTACATGCATGTACTGTCTTTTCAGGAAACATCCCACAAGCTTATTTTCAGTCTCTCCTGAGTGGATTTAGGCTAAATAAGAAGGCAGACACAGTTTTATTTGAGTTTGGTGCAGAAATTGTTCAATACAAGCTTGGCTTCAAAACAGCGTTTTCTCGCTGAGAAAAGGCGATTACGAGCATAAAAGGATGCTTGAATTACTGTCTTTTAAGGAAAAATCCCACATGCTTTTTTATATGTTCTGCTGAGTGGATTTAGGCTAAATAAAAAGGCAGGCACAGTTTTATTAGAGTTTGGTGCGGATATTGTTCAATACAAGCTTGGCTTCAAAACAACATTTCTCGCTGAGAAAAGGCGATTGCGAGCATAAAAGGATGCTTGAATTACATGCTTTTACTGTCTTTTAAGGAAACATCCCACAAGCTTATTTTCAGTCTCTCCAGAGTGGATTTAGGCTAAATAAGAAGGCAGACACAGTTTTATTTGAGTTTGGTGCAGAAATTGTTCAATACAAGCTTGGCTTCAAAACAGCATTTTCTCGCTGAGAAAAGGCGATTATGAGCATAAAAGGATGCTTGAATTACATGCATTTACTGTCTTTTAAGGAAACATCCCACAAGCTTGTTTTTATGTTCTGCTGACTGGATTTAGGCTAAATAAGAAGGCAGACACAGTTTTATTTGACTTTGGTGCAGAAATTGTTCAATACAAGCTTGGCTTCAAAACAGCATTTTTCGCTGAGAAAAGGCGATTATGAGCATAAAAGGATGCTTGATTTACATGCATTTACTGTCTTTTAAGGAAACATCCCAAAAGCTTATTTTCAGTGTCTCCTGAGTGGATTTAGGCTAAATAAGAAGGCAGACACAGTTTTATTTGACTTTGGTGCAGAATTTGTTCAATACAAGCTTGGCTTCAAAACAGCATTTCTCGCTGAGAAAAGGCGATTGCGAGAATAAAGGATACTTTAATTACATGCATTTACTGTCTTTTAAGGAAACATTCCACAAGCTTATTTTTTGTTCTGCTGTCTGGATTTAGGCTAAATAAGAAGGCAGACACAGTTTTATTTGAGTTTGGTGCAGAAATTGTTCAATACAAGCTTGGCTTCAAAACAGCATTTTTCGCTGAGAAAGGCGATTGCGAGCATAAAAGGATGCTTGAATTACATGCATTTACTGTCTTTTAAGCAAACATCCCACAAGCTTATTTTTATGTTCTGCTGAATGGATTTAGGCTAAATAAGAAGGCAGACACAGTTTTATTTGACTTTGGTGCACAAATTGTTCAATACAAGCTTGGCTTCAAAACAGCATTTCTCGCTGAGAAAAGGCGATTATGAGCATAAAAGGATGCTTGATTTACATGCATTTACTGTCTTTTAAGGAAACATCCCACAAGCTTGTTTTTATGTTCTGCTGACTGGATTTAGGCTAAATAAGAAGGCAGACACAGTTTTATTTGACTTTGGTGCAGAAATTGTTCAATACAAGCTTGGCTTCAAAACAGCATTTCTCGCTGAGAAAAGGCGATTATGAGCATAAAAGGATGCTTGAATTACTGTCTTTAAGGAAACATCCCACAAGCTTTTTATATGTTCTGCTGAGTGGATTTAGGCTAAATAAAAAGGCAGGCACAGTTTTATTTGAGTTTGGTGCAGAAATTGTTCAATACAAGCTTGGCTTAAAACAGCATTTTCTCGCTGAGAAAAGGCGATTGCGACCATAAAAAGATGCTTGAATTACATGCATTTACTGTCTTTTAAGGAAAAATCCTACAAGCTTATTTTTAGTCTCTCCTGGGTGGACTTACGCTAAATAAGAAGGCAGACACAGTTTTTTTGACTTTGGTGCATAACTTGTTCAATACAAGCTTGGCTTCAAAACAGCATTTTCTCGCTGAGAAAAGGCGATTATGAGCATAAAGGATGCTTGATTTACATGCATTTACTGTCTTTTAAGGAAACATCCCACAAGCTTATTTTCAGTGTCTCCTGAGTGGATTTAGGCTAAATAAGAAGGCAGACACAGTTTTATTTGAGTTTGGTGCAGAAATTGTTCAATACAAGATTGGTTTCAAAACAGCATTTTCTCGCTGAGAAAAGCGATTGCAAGCATAAAAGGATGCTTGAATTACATGCATTTACTGTCTTTTAAGGAAACATCCCACAAGCTTGTTTTCAGTCTCTCCTGGGTGGATTTAGGCTAAATAAGAAGGCAGACACAGTTTTATTTGAGTTTGGTCGGAACTTGTTCAATACAAGCTTTGCTTCAAAACAGCATTTCTCGCTGTGAAAAGGCGATTGCGAGCATAAAAGGATGCTTGAATTACATGCATGTACTGTCTTTTCAGGAAACATCCCACAAGCTTATTTTCAGTCTCTCCTGAGTGGATTTAGGCTAAATAAGAAGGCAGACACAGTTTTATTTGAGTTTGGTGCAGAAATTGTTCAATACAAGCTTGGCTTCAAAACAGCGTTTTTCGCTGAGAAAAGGCGATTGCAGCATAAAAGGATGCTTGAATTACTGTCTTTTAAGGAAAAATCCCACAAGCTTTTTATATGTTCTGCTGAGTGGATTTAGGCTAAATAAAAAGGCAGGCACAGTTTTATTTGAGTTTGGTGCGGATATTGTTCAATACAAGCTTGGCTTCAAAACAACATTTCTCGCTGAGAAAAGGCGATTGCGAGCATAAAAGGATGCTTGAATTACATGCTTTTACTGTCTTTTAAGGAAACATCCCACAAGCTTATTTTCAGTCTCTCCAGAGTGGATTTAGGCTAAATAAGAAGGCAGACACAGTTTTATTTGAGTTTGGTGCAGAAATTGTTCAATACAAGCTTGGCTTCAAAACAGCATTTTCTCGCTGAGAAAAGGCGACAGTGAGCATAAAAGGATGCTTGAATTACATGCATTTACTGTCTTTAAGGAAACATCCACAAGCTTGTTTTTATGTTCTGCTGACTGGATTTAGGCTAAATAAGAAGGCAGACACAGTTTTATTTGACTTTGTGCAGAAATTGTTCAATACAAGCTTGGTTTCAAAACAGCATTTTCTCGCTGAGAAAAGGCGATTGCGTAGCATAAAAGGATGCTTGATTTACATGCATTTACTGTCTTTTAAGGAAACATCCCACAAGCTTATTTTCAGTCTCTCCTGAGTGGATTTAGGCTAAATAAGAAGGCAGACACAGTTTTATTTGAGTTTGGTGCAGAAATTGTTCAATACAAGCTTGGCTTCAAAACAGCATTTCTCGCTGAGAAAAGGCGATTGCGAGCATAAAAGGATGCTTGAATTACATGCATTTACTGTCTTTTAAGGAAACATCCCACAAGCTTATTTTCAGTCTCTCCTGAGTGGATTTAGGCTAAATAAGAAGGCAGACACAGTTTTATTTGAGTTTGGTGCATAACTTGTTCAATACAAGCTTGGCTTCAAAACATCATTTTCTCGCTGAGAAAAGGCGATTATGAGCATAAAAGGATGCTTGATTTACATGCATTTACTGTCTTTTAAGGAAACATCCCAAAAGCTTATTTTCAGTGTCTCCTGAGTGGATTTAGGCTAAATAAGAAGGCAGACACAGTTTTATTTGACTTTGGTGCAGAATTTGTTCAATACAAGCTTGGCTTCAAAACAGCATTTCTCGCTGAGAAAAGGCGATTGCGAGAATAAAAGGATACTTTAATTACATGCATTTACTGTCTTTTAAGGAAACATTCCACAAGCTTATTTTTTGTTCTGCAGTCTGGATTTAGGCTAAATAAGAAGGCAGACACAGTTTTATTTGAGTTTGGTGCAGAAATTGTTCAATACAAGCTTGGCTTCAAACAGCATTTTCTCGCTGAGAAAGGCGATTACGAGCATAAAGGATGCTTGAATTACATGCATTTACTGTCTTTTAAGCAAACATCCCACAAGCTTATTTTTATGTTCTGCTGAACGGATTTAGGCTAAATAAGAAGGCAGACACAGTTTTATTTGACTTTGGTGCACAAATTGTTCAATACAAGCTTGGCTTCAAAACAGCATTTTCGCTGAGAAAAGGCGATTACGAGCATAAAAGGATGCTTGATTTACATGCATTTACTGTCTTTTAAGGAAACATCCCACAAGCTTGTTTTTATGTTCTGCTGACTGGATTTAGGCTAAATAAGAAGGCAGACACAGTTTTATTTGACTTTGGTGCAGAAATTGTTCAATACAAGCTTGGCTTCAAAACAGCATTTCTCGCTGAGAAAAGGCGATTGCGAGCATAAAAGGATGCTTGAATTACTGTCTTTTAAGGAAACATCCCACAAGCTTATTTTCAGTCTCTCCTGAGTGGATTTAGGCTAAGTAAGAAGGCAGACACAGTTTTATTTGACTTTGGTGCAGAAATTGTTCAATACAAGCTTGGCTTCAAAACAGCATTTCTCGCTGAGAAAAGGCGATTGCGAGCATAAAAGGATGCTTGATTTACATGCATTTACTGTCTTTTAAGGAAACATCCCACAAGCTTATTTTCAGTGTCTCCTGAGTGGATTTAGGCTAAATAAGAAGGCAGACACAGTTTTATTTGAGTTTGGTGCAGAAATTGTTCAATACAAGCTTGGCTTCAAAACAGCATTTTCTCGCTGAGAAAAGGCGATTGCGAGCATAAGAGGATGCTTGAATTACATGCATTTACTGTATTTTAAGGAAACATCCCAGAAGCTTATTTTCAGTCTCTCCTGAGTGGATTTAGGCTAAATAAGAAGGCAGACACAGTTTTATTTGAGTTTGGTCGGAACTTGTTCAATACAAGCTTTGCTTCAAAACAGCATTTCTCGCAGTGAAAAGGCGATTGCGAGCATAAAAGGATGCTTGAATTACATGCATGTACTGTCTTTTCAGGAAACATCCCACAAGCTTATTTTCAGTCTCTCCTGAGTGGATTTAGGCTAAATAAGAAGGCAGACACAGTTTTATTTGAGTTTGGTGCAGAAATTGTTCAATACAAGCTTGGCTTCAAAACAGCGTTTTCTCGCTGAGAAAAGGCGATTGCGAGCATAAAAGGATGCTTGAATTACTGTCTTTTAAGGAAAAATCCCACAAGCTTTTTTATATGTTCTGCTGAGTGGATTTAGGCTAAATAAAAAGGCAGGCACAGTTTTATTTGAGTTTGGTGCGGATATTGTTCAATACAAGCTTGGCTTCAAAACAACATTTCTCGCTGAGAAAAGGCGATTGCGAGCATAAAAGGATGCTTGAATTACATGCTTTTACTGTCTTTTAAGGAAACATCCCACAAGCTTATTTTCAGTCTCTCCAGAGTGGATTTAGGCTAAATAAGAAGGCAGACACAGTTTTATTTGAGTTTGGTGCAGAAATTGTTCAATACAAGCTTGGCTTCAAAACAGCATTTTCTCGCTGAGAAAAGGCGATTTACAGCATAAAAGGATGCTTGAATTACATGCATTTACTGTCTTTTAAGGAAACATCCCACAAGCTTGTTTTTATGTTCTGCTGACTGGATTTAGGCTAAATAAGAAGGCAGACACAGTTTTATTTGACTTTGGTGCAGAAATTGTTCAATACAAGCTTGGCTTCAAAACAGCATTTTCTCGCTGAGAAAAGGCGATTATGAGCATAAAAGGATGCTTGATTTACATGCATTTACTGTCTTTTAAGGAAACATCCCACAAGCTTATTTTCAGTCTCTCCTGAGTGGATTTAGGCTAAATAAGAAGGCAGACACAGTTTTATTTGACTTTGGTGCAGAAATTGTTCAATACAAGCTTGGCTTCAAAACAGCATTTCTCGCTGAGAAAAGGCGATTGCGAGCATAAAAGGATGCTTGAATTACATGCATTTACTGTCTTTTAAGGAAACATCCCACAAGCTTATTTTCAGTCTCTCCTGAGTGGATTTAGGCTAAATAAGAAGGCAGACACAGTTTTATTTGAGTTTGGTGCATAACTTGTTCAATACAAGCTTGGCTTCAAAACATCATTTTCTCGCTGAGAAAAGGCGATTTGCGAGCATAAAAGGATGCTTGATTTACATGCATTTACTGTCTTTTAAGGAAACATCCCAAAAGCTTATTTTCAGTGTCTCCTGAGTGGATTTAGGCTAAATAAGAAGGCAGACACAGTTTTATTTGACTTTGGTGCAGAATTTGTTCAATACAAGCTTGGCTTCAAAACAGCATTTCTCGCTGAGAAAAGGCGATTAAGAGAATAAAAGGATACTTTAATTACATGCATTTACTGTCTTTTAAGGAAACATTCCACAAGCTTATTTTTTGTTCTGCTGTCTGGATTTAGGCTAAATAAGAAGGCAGACACAGTTTTATTTGAGTTTGGTGCAGAAATTGTTCAATACAAGCTTGGCTTCAAAACAGCATTTTTCGCTGAGAAAGGCGATTTGCGAGCATAAAAGGATGCTTGAATTACATGCATTTACTGTCTTTTAAGCAAACATCCCACAAGCTTATTTTTATGTTCTGCTGAACGGATTTAGGCTAAATAAGAAGGCAGACACAGTTTTATTTGACTTTGGTGCACAAATTGTTCAATACAAGCTTGGCTTCAAAACAGCATTTCTCGCTGAGAAAAGGCGATTGCGAGCATAAAAGGATGCTTGATTTACATGCATTTACTGTCTTTTAAGGAAACATCCCACAAGCTTGTTTTTATGTTCTGCTGACTGGATTTAGGCTAAATAAGAAGGCAGACACAGTTTTATTTGACTTTGGTGCAGAAATTGTTCAATACAAGCTTGGCTTCAAAACAGCATTTTCGCTGAGAAAAGGCGATTGCGAGCATAAAAGGATGCTTGAATTACTGTCTTTTAAGGAAACATCCACAAGCTTATTTTCAGTCTCTCCTGAGTGGATTTAGGCTAAGTAAGAAGGCAGACACAGTTTTATTTGACTTTGGTGCAGAAATTGTTCAATACAAGCTTGGCTTCAAAACAGCATTTCTCGCTGAGAAAAGGCGATTGCGAGCATAAAAGGATGCTTGATTTACATGCATTTACTGTCTTTTAAGGAAACATCCCACAAGCTTATTTTCAGTGTCTCCTGAGTGGATTTAGGCTAAATAAGAAGGCAGACACAGTTTTATTTGAGTTTGGTGCAGAAATTGTTCAATACAAGCTTGGCTTCAAAACAGCATTTTCTCGCTGAGAAAAGGCGATTGTGAGCATAAGAGGATGCTTGAATTACATGCATTTACTGTATTTTAAGGAAACATCCCAGAAGCTTATTTTCAGTCTCTCCTGAGTGGATTTAGGCTAAATAAGAAGGCAGACACAGTTTTATTTGAGTTTGGTGCAGAAATTGTTCAATACAAGCTTGGCTTCAAAACAACGTTTTCTCGCTGAGAAAAGGCGATTGCGAGCATAAAAGGATGCTTGAATTACTGTCTTTTAAGGAAACATCCCACAAGCTTATTTTTCAGTGTCTCCTGAGTGGATTTAGGCTAAATAAGAAGGCAGACACAGTTTTATTTGACTTTGGTGCAGAAATTGTTCAATACAAGATTGGTTTCAAAACAGCATTTTCTCGCTGAGAAAAGGCGATTTGAGCATAAAAGGATGCTTGAATTACATGCATTTACTGTCTTTTAAGGAAACATCCCACAAGCTTGTTTTTATGTTCTGCTGACTGGATTTAGGCTAAATAAGAAGGCAGACACAGTTTTATTTGACTTTGGTGCAGAAATTGTTCAATACAAGCTTGGCTTCAAAACAGCATTTTCTCGCTGAGAAAAGGCGATTGCGAGCATAAAAGGATGCTTGATTTACATGCATTTACTGTCTTTTAAGGAAACATCCCACAAGCTTATTTTCAGTCTCTCCTGAGTGGATTTAGGCTAAATAAGAAGGCAGACACAGTTTTATTTGAGTTTGGTGCAGAAATTGTTCAATACAAGCTTGGCTTCAAAACAGCATTTCTCGCTGAGAAAAGGCGATTTGCGAGCATAAAAGGATGCTTGAATTACATGCATTTACTGTCTTTTAAGGAAACATCCCACAAGCTTATTTTCAGTCTCTCCTGAGTGGATTTAGGCTAAATAAGAAGGCAGACACAGTTTTATTTGAGTTTGGTGCATAACTTGTTCAATACAAGCTTGGCTTCAAAACAGCATTTTCTCGCTGAGAAAAGGCGATTATGAGCATAAAAGGATGCTTGATTTACATGCATTTACTGTCTTTTAAGGAAACATCCCACAAGCTTGTTTTTATGTTCTGCTGACTGGATTTAGGCTAAATAAGAAGGCAGACACAGTTTTATTTGACTTTGGTGCAGAAATTGTTCAATACAAGCTTGTCTTCAAAACAGCATTTTCCCGCTGAGAAAAGGCGATTTGCGAGCATAAAAGGATGCTTGAATTACTGTCTTTTAAGGAAACATCCCACAAGCTTTTTTATATGTTCTGCTGAGTGGATTTAGGCTAAATAAAAGGCAGGCACAGTTTTATTTGAGTTTGGTGCAGAAATTGTTCAATACAAGCTTGTCTTCAAAACAGCATTTTCCTGCTGAGAAAAGGCGATTGCGAGCATAAATGGATGTTTGAATTACATGCATTTACTGTCTTTTAAGGACACATCCCACAAGCTTGTTTTTATGTTCTGATGACTGGATTTAGGCTAAATAAGAAGGCAGACACAGTTTTTTTTGACTTTGGTTCAGAAATTGTTCAATACAAGCTTGGCTTCAAAACAGCATTTCTCGCTGAGAAAAGGCGATTGCGAGCATGAAAGGACGCTTGAATTACATGCATTTACTGTCTTTTAAGGAAACATCCCACAAGCTTATTTTCAGTCTCTCCTGAGTGGATTTAGGCTAAGTAAGAAGGCAGACACAGTTTTATTTGACTTTGGTGCAGAAATTGTTCAATACAAGCTTGGCTTCAAAACAGCATTTCTCGCTGAGAAAAGGCGATTGCGAGCATCAAAGGATGCTTGAATTACATGCATTTACTGTATTTTAAGGAAACATCCCAGAAGCTTATTTTCAGTCTCTCCTGAGTGGATTTAGGCTAAATAAGAAGGCAGACACAGTTTTATTTGAGTTTGGTGCAGAAATTGTTCAATACAAGCTTGGCTTCAAAACAAAGTTTTTCGCTGAGAAAAGGCGATTGCGAGCATAAAAGGATGCTTGAATTACATGCATTTACTGTCTTTTAAGGAAACATCCACAAGCTTATTTTCAGTCTCTCCTGAGTGGATTTAGGCTAAATAAGAAGGCAGACACAGTTTTATTTGAGTTTGGTGCAGAAATTGTTCAATACAAGCTTTGCTTCAAAACAGCATTTCTCGCTGAGAAAAGGCGATTTGCGAGCATAAAAGGATGCTTGAATTACTGTCTTTTAAGGAAACATCCCACAAGCTTTTTTATATGTTCTGTTGAGTGGATTTAGGCTAAATAAAAAGGCAGGCACAGTTTTATTTGAGTTTGGTGCAGAAATTGTTCAATACAAGCTTGTCTTCAAAACAGCATTTTCCCGCTGAGAAATGGCGATTGCGAGCATAAATGGATGCTTGAATTACATGCATTTACTGTCTTTTAAGGAAACATCCCACAAGCTTGTTTTCAGTCTCTCCTGGGTGGATTTAGGCTAAATAAGAAGGCAGACACAGTTTTATTTGAGTTTGGTCGAACTTGTTCAATACAAGCTTTGCTTCAAAACAGCATTTCTCGCTGTGAAAAGGCGATGCGAGCATAAAAGGATGCTTGAATTACATGCATGTACTGTCTTTTCAGGAAACATCCCACAAGCTTATTTTCAGTCTCTCCTGAGTGGATTTAGGCTAAATAAGAAGGCAGACACAGTTTTATTTGAGTTTGGTGCAGAAATTGTTCAATACAAGCTTGGCTTCAAAACAGCGTTTTCTCGCTGAGAAAAGGCGATTGCGAGCATAAAAGGATGCTTGAATTACTGTCTTTTAAGGAAAAATCCCACATGCTTTTTTATATGTTCTGCTGAGTGGATTTAGGCTAAATAAAAAGGCAGGCACAGTTTTATTAGAGTTTGGTGCGGATATTGTTCAATACAAGCTTGGCTTCAAAACAACATTTCTCGCTGAGAAAAGGCGATTGCGAGCATAAAAGGATGCTTGAATTACATGCTTTTACTGTCTTTTAAGGAAACATCCCACAAGCTTATTTTCAGTCTCTCCAGAGTGGATTTAGGCTAAATAAGAAGGCAGACACAGTTTTATTTGAGTTTGGTGCAGAAATTGTTCAATACAAGCTTGGCTTCAAAACAGCATTTTCTCGCTGAGAAAAGGCGATTATGAGCATAAAAGGATGCTTGAATTACATGCATTTACTGTCTTTTAAGGAAACATCCCACAAGCTTGTTTTTATGTTCTGCTGACTGGATTTAGGCTAAATAAGAAGGCAGACACAGTTTTATTTGACTTTGGTGCAGAAATTGTTCAATACAAGCTTGGCTTCAAAACAGCATTTTCTCGCTGAGAAAAGGCGATTGCGAGCATAAAAGGATGCTTGATTTACATGCATTTACTGTCTTTTAAGGAAACATCCCAAAAGCTTATTTTCAGTGTCTCCTGAGTGGATTTAGGCTAAATAAGAAGGCAGACACAGTTTTATTTGACTTTGGTGCAGAATTTGTTCAATACAAGCTTGGCTTCAAAACAGCATTTCTCGCTGAGAAAAGGCGATTGCGAGAATAAAAGGATACTTTAATTACATGCATTTACTGTCTTTTAAGGAAACATTCCACAAGCTTATTTTTTGTTCTGCTGTCTGGATTTAGGCTAAATAAGAAGGCAGACACAGTTTTATTTGAGTTTGGTGCAGAAATTGTTCAATACAAGCTTGGCTTCAAAACAGCATTTTCTCGCTGAGAAAGGCGATTGCGAGCATAAAAGGATGCTTGAATTACATGCATTTACTGTCTTTTAAGCAAACATCCCACAAGCTTATTTTTATGTTCTGCTGAATGGATTTAGGCTAAATAAGAAGGCAGACACAGTTTTATTTGACTTTGGTGCACAAATTGTTCAATACAAGCTTGGCTTCAAAACAGCATTTTCGCTGAGAAAAGGCGATTTGCGAGCATAAAAGGATGCTTGATTTACATGCATTTACTGTCTTTTAAGGAAACATCCCACAAGCTTGTTTTTATGTTCTGCTGACTGGATTTAGGCTAAATAAGAAGGCAGACACAGTTTTATTTGACTTTGGTGCAGAAATTGTTCAATACAAGCTTGGCTTCAAAACAGCATTTTCGCTGAGAAAAGGCGATTGCGAGCATAAAAGGATGCTTGAATTACTGTCTTTTAAGGAAACATCCCACAAGCTTTTTATATGTTCTGCTGAGTGGATTTAGGCTAAATAAAAAGGCAGGCACAGTTTTATTTGAGTTTGGTGCAGAAATTGTTCAATACAAGCTTGGCTTCAAAACAGCATTTTCTCGCTGAGAAAAGGCGATTGCGACCATAAAAAGATGCTTGAATTACATGCATTTACTGTCTTTTAAGGAAAAATCCTACAAGCTTATTTTTAGTCTCTCCTGGGTGGACTTACGCTAAATAAGAAGGCAGACACAGTTTTTTTTGACTTTGGTGCATAACTTGTTCAATACAAGCTTGGCTTCAAAACAGCATTTTCTCGCTGAGAAAAGGCGATTGCGAGCATAAAAGGATGCTTGATTTACATGCATTTACTGTCTTTTAAGGAAACATCCCACAAGCTTATTTTCAGTGTCTCCTGAGTGGATTTAGGCTAAATAAGAAGGCAGACACAGTTTTATTTGAGTTTGGTGCAGAAATTGTTCAATACAAGATTGGTTTCAAAACAGCATTTTCTCGCTGAGAAAAGGCGATTGCAAGCATAAAAGGATGCTTGAATTACATGCATTTACTGTCTTTTAAGGAAACATCCCACAAGCTTGTTTTCAGTCTCTCCTGGGTGGATTTAGGCTAAATAAGAAGGCAGACACAGTTTTATTTGAGTTTGGTCGGAACTTGTTCAATACAAGCTTTGCTTCAAAACAGCATTTCTCGCTGTGAAAAGGCGATTGCGAGCATAAAAGGATGCTTGAATTACATGCATGTACTGTCTTTTCAGGAAACATCCCACAAGCTTATTTTCAGTCTCTCCTGAGTGGATTTAGGCTAAATAAGAAGGCAGACACAGTTTTATTTGAGTTTGGTGCAGAAATTGTTCAATACAAGCTTGGCTTCAAAACAGCGTTTTTCGCTGAGAAAAGGCGATTGCGAGCATAAAAGGATGCTTGAATTACTGTCTTTTAAGGAAAAATCCCACAAGCTTTTTATATGTTCTGCTGAGTGGATTTAGGCTAAATAAAAAGGCAGGCACAGTTTTATTTGAGTTTGTGCGGATATTGTTCAATACAAGCTTGGCTTCAAAACAACATTTCTCGCTGAGAAAAGGCGATTGCGAGCATAAAAGGATGCTTGAATTACATGCTTTTACTGTCTTTTAAGGAAACATCCACAAGCTTATTTTCAGTCTCTCCAGAGTGGATTTAGGCTAAATAAGAAGGCAGACACAGTTTTATTTGAGTTTGGTGCAGAAATTGTTCAATACAAGCTTGGCTTCAAAACAGCATTTTCTCGCTGAGAAAAGGCGATTATGAGCATAAAAGGATGCTTGAATTACATGCATTTACTGTCTTTTAAGGAAACATCCCACAAGCTTGTTTTTATGTTCTGCTGACTGGATTTAGGCTAAATAAGAAGGCAGACACAGTTTTATTTGACTTTGGTGCAGAAATTGTTCAATACAAGCTTGGCTTCAAAACAGCATTTTCTCGCTGAGAAAAGGCGATTATGAGCATAAAAGGATGCTTGATTTACATGCATTTACTGTCTTTTAAGGAAACATCCCACAAGCTTATTTTCAGTCTCTCCTGAGTGGATTTAGGCTAAATAAGAAGGCAGACACAGTTTTATTTGACTTTGGTGCAGAAATTGTTCAATACAAGCTTGGCTTCAAAACAGCATTTCTCGCTGAGAAAAGGCGATTGCGAGCATAAAAGGATGCTTGAATTACATGCATTTACTGTCTTTTAAGGAAACATCCCACAAGCTTATTTTCAGTCTCTCCTGAGTGGATTTAGGCTAAATAAGAAGGCAGACACAGTTTTATTTGAGTTTGGTGCATAACTTGTTCAATACAAGCTTGGCTTCAAAACATCATTTTCTCGCTGAGAAAAGGCGATTCGAGCATAAAAGGATGCTTGATTTACATGCATTTACTGTCTTTTAAGGAAACATCCCAAAAGCTTATTTTCAGTGTCTCCTGAGTGGATTTAGGCTAAATAAGAAGGCAGACACAGTTTTATTTGACTTTGGTGCAGAATTTGTTCAATACAAGCTTGGCTTCAAAACAGCATTTCTCGCTGAGAAAAGGCGATTGCGAGAATAAAAGGATACTTTAATTACATGCATTTACTGTCTTTTAAGGAAACATTCCACAAGCTTATTTTTGTTCTGCTGTCTGGATTTAGGCTAAATAAGAAGGCAGACACAGTTTTATTTGAGTTTGGTGCAGAAATTGTTCAATACAAGCTTGGCTTCAAAACAGCATTTTCTCGCTGAGAAAGGCGACGAGCATAAAAGGATGCTTGAATTACATGCATTTACTGTCTTTTAAGCAAACATCCCACAAGCTTATTTTTATGTTCTGCTGAACGGATTTAGGCTAAATAAGAAGGCAGACACAGTTTTATTTGACTTTGGTGCACAAATTGTTCAATACAAGCTTGGCTTCAAAACAGCATTTTCGCTGAGAAAAGGCGATTGCGAGCATAAAAGGATGCTTGATTTACATGCATTTACTGTCTTTTAAGGAAACATCCCACAAGCTTGTTTTTATGTTCTGCTGACTGGATTTAGGCTAAATAAGAAGGCAGACACAGTTTTATTTGACTTTGGTGCAGAAATTGTTCAATACAAGCTTGGCTTCAAAACAGCATTTCTCGCTGAGAAAAGGCGATTATGAGCATAAAAGGATGCTTGAATTACTGTCTTTTAAGGAAACATCCCACAAGCTTTTTATATGTTCTGCTGAGTGGATTTAGGCTAAATAAAAAGGCAGGCACAGTTTTATTTGAGTTTGGTGCAGAAATTGTTCAATACAAGCTTGTCTTCAAAACAGCATTTTCCGCTGAGAAAAGGCGATTATGAGCATAAATGGATGCTTGAATTACATGCATTTACTGTCTTTAAAGGACACATCCCACAAGCTTATTTTCAGTCTCTCCTGAGTGGATTTAGGCTAAATAAGAAGGCAGACACAGTTTTATTTGAGTTTGGTGCAGAAATTGTTCAATACAAGCTTGGCTTCAAAACAACATTTCTCGCTGAGAAAAGGCGATTGCGAGCATAAAAGGATGCTTGAATTACATGCATTTACTGTCTTTTAAGGAAACATCCCACAAGCTTGTTTTTATGTTCTGCTGACTGGATTTAGGCTAAATAAGAAGGCAGACACAGTTTTATTTGACTTTGGTTCAGAAATTGTTCAATACAAGCTTTGCTTCAAAACAGCATTTTCTCGCTTAGAAAAGGCGATTGCGAGCATAAAGGGTTTGCTTGATTTACATGCATTTACTGTCTTTTAAGGAAACATCCCACAAGCTTGTTGTTATTTTCTGCTGACTGGATTTAGGCTAAATAAGAAGGCAGACACAGTTTTATTTGACTTTGGTGCATAAATTGTTCAATACAAGCTTGGCTTCAAAACAGCATTTCTCGCTGAGAAAAAGCGATTGCGAGCATAAAAGGATGCTTGAATTACTGTCTTTTAAGAAAACATCCCACAAGCTTTTTTATATGTTCTGCTGAGTGGATTTAGGCTAAATAAAAAGACAGGCACAGTTTTATTTGAGTTTGGTGCAGAAATTGTTCAATACAAGCTTGTCTTCAAAACAGCATTTTCCCGCTGAGAAAAGGCGATTGCGAGCATAAATGGATGCTTGAATTACATGCATTTACTGTCTTTTAAGGACACATCCCACAAGCTTATTTTCATTCTCTCCTGAGTGGATTTAGGCTAAATAAGAAGGCAGACACAGTTTTATTTGAGTTTGGTGCAGAAATTGTTCAATACAAGCTTGGCTTCAAAACAACATTTCTCGCTCAGAAAAGGCGATTGCGAGCATAAAAGGATGCTTGAATTACATGCATTTACTGTCTTTTAAGGAAACATCCCACAAGCTTATTTTCAGTCTCTCCTGAGTGGATTTGGGCTAAATAAGAAGGCAGACACAGTTTTATTTGAGTTTGGTGCATAATTTGTTCAATACAAGCTTGGCTTCAAAACAGCATTTTCTCGCTGAGAAAAAGCGATTGCGAGCATAAAAGGATGCTTGATTTACATGCATTTACTGTCTTTTAAGGAAACATGCCACAAGCTTGTTTTTATGTTCTGCTGACTGGATTTAGGCTAAATAAGAAGGCAAACACAGTTCTATTCGACTTTGGTGCAGAAATTGTTCAATACAAGCTTTGCTTCAAAACAGCATTTCTCGCTGAGAAAATGCGATTGCGAGCATAAAAGGATGCTTGAATTACTGTCTTTTAAGGAAACATCCCACAAGCTTTTTTATATGTTCTGCTGACTGGATTTAGGCTAAATAAGAAGGCAGACACAGTTTTATTTGACTTTGGTGCAGAAATTGTTCAATACAAGCTTGGCTTCAAAACAGCATTTTCTCGCTGAGAAAAGGCGATTGCGAGCATAAAAGGATGCTTGATTTACATGCATTTACTGTCTTTTAAGGAAACATCCCACACGCTTATTTTCAGTCTCTCCTGAGTGGATTTAGGCTAAATAAGAAGGCAGACACAGTTTTATTTGACTTTGGTGCACAAATTGTTCAATACAAGCTTGGCTTCAAAACAGCATTTCTCGCTGAGAAAAGGCGATTGCGAGCATAAAAGGATGCTTGAATTACATGCATTTACTGTCTTTTAAGGAAACATCCCACAAGCTTGTTTTTATGTTCTGCTGACTGGATTTAGGCTAAATAAGAAGGCAGACACAGTTTTATTTGAGTTTGGTGCAGAAATTGTTCAATACAAGCTTGGTTTAAAACAGCATTTTCTCGCTGAGAAAAGGCGATTATGAGCATAAAAGGATGCTTGATTTACATGCATTTACTGTCTTTTAAGGAAACATCCCAAAAGCTTATTTTCAGTGTTTCCTGAGTGGATTTAGGCTAAATAAGAAGGCAGACACAGTTTTATTTGACTTTGGTGCAGAAATTGTTCAATACAAGCTTGGTTTCAAAACAGCATTTCTCGCTGAGAAAAGGCGATTAAGTAGAATAAAAGGATACTTTAATTACATGCATTTACTGTCTTTTAAGGAAACATTCCACAAGCTTATTTTTTTGTTCTGCTGTCTGGATTTAGGCTAAATAAGAAGGCAGACACAGTTTTATTTGAGTTTGGTGCAGAAATTGTTCAATACAAGCTTGGCTTCAAAACAGCATTTTCTCGCTGAGAAAGGCGATTGCGAGCATAAAAGGATGCTTGAATTACATGCATTTACTGTCTTTTAAGGAAACATCCCACAAGCTTATTTTCAGTCTCTCCTGAGTGGATTTAGGCTAAATAAGAAGGCAGACACAGTTTTATTTGAGTTTGGTGCAGAAATTGTTCAATACAAGCTTGGCTTCAAAACAGCATTTTCTCGCTGAGAAAAGGCGATTGCGAGCATAAAAGGATGCTTGAATTACATGCATTTACTGTCTTTTAAGCAAACATCCCACAAGCTTATTTTTATGTTCTGCTGAATGGATTTAGGCTAAATAAGAAGGCAGACACAGTTTTATTTGACTTTGGTGCACAAATTGTTCAATACAAGCTTGGCTTCAAAACAGCATTTCTCGCTGAGAAAAGGCGATTGCGAGCATAAAAGGATGCTTGATTTACATGCATTTACTGTCTTTTAAGGAAACATCCCACAAGCTTGTTTTTATGTTCTGCTGACTGGATTTAGGCTAAATAAGAAGGCAGACACAGTTTTATTTGACTTTGGTGCAGAAATTGTTCAATACAAGCTTTGCTTCAAAACAGCATTTCTCGCTGAGAAAAGGCGATTTGCGAGCATAAAAGGATGCTTGAATTACTGTCTTTTAAGGAAACATCCCACAAGCTTTTTATATGTTCTGCTGACTGGATTTAGGCTAAATAAAAAGGCAGGCACAGTTTTATTTGAGTTTGGTGCAGAAATTGTTCAATACAAGCTTGTCTTCAAAACAGCATTTTCCCGCTGAGAAAAGGCGATTGCGAGCATAAATGGATGCTTGAATTACATGCATTTACTGTCTTTAAAGGACACATCCCACAAGCTTATTTTCAGTCTCTCCTGAGTGGATTTAGGCTAAATAAGAAGGCAGACACAGTTTTATTTGAGTTTGGTGCAGAAATTGTTCAATACAAGCTTAGCTTCAAAACAACATTTCTCGCTGAGAAAAGGCGATTGCGAGCATAAAAGGATGCTTGATTACATGCATTTACTGTCTTTTAAGGAAACATCCCACAAGCTTATTTTCAGTCTCTCCTGAGTGGATTTAGGCTAAATAAGAAGGCAGACACAGTTTTATTTGAGTTTGGTGCAGAAATTGTTCAATACAAGCTTGGCTTCAAAACAGCATTTTCTCGCTGAGAAAAGGCGATTCAGCATAAAAGGATGCTTGAATTACATGCATTTACTGTATTTTAAGGAAACATCCCAGAAGCTTGTTTTTATGTTCTGCTGACTGGATTTAGGCTAAATAATAAGGCAGACACAGTTTTATTTGAGTTTGGTGCAGAACTTGTTCAATACAAGCTTGGCTTCAAATCAGCATTTTCTCGCTTAGAAAAGCCGATTGCGAGCATAAAGGGTTTGCTTGATTTACATGCATTTACTGTCTTTTAAGGAAACATCCCACAAGCTTATTTTCAGTCTCTCCTGAGTGGATTTAGGCTAAATAAGAAGGCAGACACAGTTTTATTTGAGTTTGGTGCAGAAATTGTTCAATACAAGCTTGGCTTCAAAACAGCATTTCTCGCTGAGAAAAGGCGATTGCGAGCATAAAAGGATGCTTGATTTACATGCATTTACTGTCTTTTAAGGAAACATCCCACAAGCTTGTTTTTATGTTCTGCTGACTGGATTTAGGCTAAATAAGAAGGCAGACACAGTTTTATTTGACTTTGGTGCAGAAATTGTTCAATACAAGCTTGGCTTCAAAACAGCATTTCTCGCTGAGAAAAAGCGATTGCGAGCATAAAAGGATGCTTGAATTACTGTCTTTTAAGGAAACATCCCACAAGCTTTTTTATATGTTCTGCTGAGTGGATTTAGGCTAAATAAAAAGACAGGCACAGTTTTATTTGACTTTGGTGCAGAAATTGTTCAATACAAGCTTGGCTTCAAAACAGCATTTTCTCGCTGAGAAAAGGCGATTGCGAGCATAAAAGGATGCTTGAATTACATGCATATACTGTCTTTTAAGGAAACATCCCACAAGCTTATTTTCAGTCTCTCCTGAGTGGATTTAGGCTAAATAAGAAGGCAGACACAGTTTTATTTGAGTTTGGTGCAGAAATTGTTCAATACAAGCTTGGCTTCAAAAGAGCATTTTTTCGCTGAGAAAAGGCGATTGCGAGCATAAAAGGATGCTTGATTTACATGCATTTACTGTCTTTTAAGGAAACATCCCACACGCTTATTTTCAGTCTCTCCTGAGTGGATTTAGGCTAAATAAGAAGGCAGACACAGTTTTATTTGACTTTGGTGCAGAATTTGTTCAATACAAGCTTGGCTTCAAAACAGCATTTCTCGCTGAGAAAAGGCGATTGCGAGCATAAAAGGATGCTTGAATTACATGCATTTACTGTCTTTTAAGGAAACATTCCACAAGCTTGTTTTTATGTTCTGCTGACTGGAATTAGGCTAAATAAGAAGGCAGACACAGTTTTATTTGAGTTTGGTGCAGAAATTGTTCAATACAAGCTTGGCTTCAAAACAGCATTTTCTCGCTGAGAAAAGGCGATTGCGAGCATAAAAGGATGCTTGATTTACATGCATTTACTGTCTTTTAAGGAAACATCCCAAAAGCTTATTTTCAGTGTCTCCTGAGTGGATTTAGGCTAAATAAGAAGGCAGACACAGTTTTATTTGACTTTGGTGCAGAAATTGTTCAATACAAGCTTTGCTTCAAAACAGCATTTCTCGCTGAGAAAAGGCGATTGCGAGCATAAAAGGATGCTTGAATTACTGTCTTTTAAGGAAACATCCCACAAGCTTTTTTATATGTTCTGCTGAGTGGATTTAGGCTAAATAAAAAGGCAGGCACAGTTTTATTTGAGTTTGGTGCAGAAATTGTTCAATACAAGCTTGTCTTCAAAACAGCATTTTCCCGCTGAGAAAAGGCGATTGCGAGCATAAATGGATGCTTGAATTACATGCATTTACTGTCTTTAAAGGAAACATCCCACAAGCTTATTTTCAGTCTCTCCTGAGTGGATTTAGGCTAAATAAGAAGGCAGACACAGTTTTATTTGAGTTTGGTGCAGAAATTGTTCAATACAAGCTTGGCTTCAAAACAACATTTCTCGCTGAGAAAAGGCGATTGCGAGCATAAAAGGATGCTTGAATTACATGCATTTACTGTCTTTTAAGGAAACATCCCACAAACTTATTTTCAGTCTCTCCTGAGTGGATTTAGGCTAAATAAGAAGTCAGACACAGTTTTATTTGACTTTGGTGCAGAAATTGTTCAATACAAGCTTGGCTTCAAAACAGCATTTTCTCGCTGAGAAAAGGCGATTGCGAGCATAAAAGGATGCTTGAATTACATGCATTTACTGTCTTTTAAGGAAACATCCCACAAGCTTGTTTTTATGTTCTGCTGACTGGATTTAGGCTAAATAAGAAGGCAGACACAGTTTTATTTGACTTTGGTTCAGAAATTGTTCAATACAAGCTTTGCTTCAAAACAGCATTTTCTCGATTAGAAAAGCCGATTGCGAGCATAAAGGGTTTGCTTGATTTACATGCATTTACTGTCTTTTAAGGAAACATCCCACAAGCTTATTTTCAGTGTCTCCTGAGTGGATTTAGGCTAAATAAGAAGGCAGACACAGTTTTATTTGACTTTGGTGCAGAAATTGTTCAATACAAGCTTGGCTTCAAAACAGCATTTTTCGCTGAGAAAAGGCGATTAAGTGAGCATAAAAGGATGCTTGAATTACATGCATTTACTGTCTTTTAAGGAAATATCCCACAAGCTTATTTTCAGTCTCTCCTGAGTGGATTTAGGCTAAATAAGAAGGCAGACACAGTTTTATTTGACTTTGGTGCACAAATTGTTCAATACAAGCTTGGCTTCAAAACAGCATTTCTCGCTGAGAAAAGGCGATTGCGAGCATAAAAGGATGCTTGATTTACATGCATTTACTGTCTTTTAAGGAAACATCCCACAAGCTTGTTTTTATGTTCTGCTGACTGGATTTAGGCTAAATAAGAAGGCAGACACAGTTTTATTTGACTTTGGTGCAGAAATTGTTCAATACAAGCTTGGCTTCAAAACAGCATTTCTCGCTGAGAAAAAGCGATTGCGAGCATAAAAGGATGCTTGAATTACTGTCTTTTAAGGAAACATCCCACAAGCTTATTTTCAGTCTCTCCTGAGTAGATTTAGGCTAAATAAGAAGGCAGACACAGTTTTATTTAGGTTTGGTCAGACATGGTTAAATACAAGCTTGGCTTCAAAACAGCATTTCCTTACTGAGAAAAGGCGATTGCGAGCATAAAAGGATGCTTGAATTACTGTCTTTTAAGGAAACATCCCACAAGCTTTTTTATATGTTCTGCTGACTGGATTTAGGCTAAATAAGAAGGCAGACAAAGTTTTATTTGAGTTTGGTGCAGAAATTGTTCAATACAAGCTTGGCTTCAAAACAGCATTTCTCGCTGAGAAAAGGCCATTTGAGCATAAAAGGATGCTTGAATTACATGCATTTACTGTCTTTTAAGGAAACATCCACAAGCTTGTTTTTATGTTCTGCTGACTGGATTTAGGCTAAATAAGAAGGCAGACACAGTTTTATTTGACTTTGGTGGATAAATTGTTCAATACAAGCTTGGCTTCAAAACAACATTTCTCGCTGAGAAAAGGCGATTGCGAGAATAAAAGGATACTTTAATTACATGCATTTACTGTCTTTTAAGGAAACATCCCACAAGCTTATTTTCAGTGTCTCCTGGGTGGATTTAGGCTAAATAAGAAGGCAGACACAGTTTTATTTGACTTTGGTTTAGAAATTGTTCAATACAAGCTTGGCTTCAAAACAGCATTTTCTCGCTTAGAAAAGCCGATTGCGAGCATAAAAGGTTTGCTTGAATTACATGCATTTACTGTCTTTTAAGGAAACATCCCACAAGCAGATTTTCAGTCTCTCCTGGGTGGATTTAGGCTAAATAAGAAGGCAGACACTGTTTTTTTTTACTTTGGTGCAGAATTTGTTCAATATAAGCTTGGCTTCAAAACAGCATTTCTCGCTGAGAAAAGGCGATTGCGAGCATAAAAGGATGCTTGAATTACATACATTTACTGTCTTTTAAGGAAACATCCCACAAGCTTATTTTCAGTGTCTCCTGGGTGGATTTAGGCTAAATAAGAAGGCAGACACAGTTTTATTTGACTTTGGTTTAGAAATTGTTCAATACAAGCTTGGCTTCAAAACAGCATTTTCTCGCTTAGAAAAGCCGATTGCGAGCATAAAGGGTTTGCTTGAATTACATGCATTTACTGTCTTTTAAGGAAACATCCCACAATCTTGTTTTTATATTCTGCTGACTGGATTTAGGCTAAATAAGAAGGCAGACACAGTTTTATTTGACTTTGGTGCAGAAATTGTTCAATACAAGCTTTGCTTCAAAACAGCATTTTCTCGCTAAAAAAAGGCGATTGCGAGCATAAAAGGATGCTTGAAATACATGCATTTACTGTCTTTAAAGGAAACATTCCACAAGCTTGTTTTTATATTCTGCTGACTGGATTTAGGCTAAATAATAAGGCAGACACAGTTTTATTTGAGTTTGGTGCAGAACTTGTTCAATACAAGCTTGGCTTCAAAACAGCATTTTCTCGCTGAGAAAAGGCGATTGCGAGCATAAAAGGATGCTTGAATTACATGCATTTACTGTCTTTTAAGGAAACATCCCACAAGCTTATTTTCAGTCTCTCCTGAGTGGATTTAGGCTAAATAAGAAGGCAGACACAGTTTTATTTGAGTTTGGTGCAGAAATTGTTCAATACAAGCTTGGCTTCAAAACAGCATTTTCTCGCTGAGAAAAGGCGATTATGAGCATAAAAGGATGCTTGAATTACATGCATTTACTGTCTTTTAAGCAAACATCCCACAAGCTTATTTTTATGTTCTGCTGAATGGATTTAGGCTAAATAATAAGGCAGACAAAATTTTATTTGAGTTTGGTGCAGAAATTGTTCAATACAAGCTTGGCTTCAAAACAGCATTTTCTCGCTGAGAAAAGGCGATTATGAGCATAAAAGGATGCTTGAATTACATGCATTTACTGTCTTTTAAGGAAACATCCCACAAGCTTATTTTCAGTCTCTCCTGAGTGGATTTAGGCTAAATAATAAGGCAGACACAGTTTTATTTGAGTTTGGTGCAGAACTTGTTCAATACAAGCTTGGCTTCAAAACAGCATTTTCTCGCTGAGAAAAGGCGATTTGAGCATAAAAGGATGCTTGAATTACATGCATTTACTGTCTTTTAAGGAAACATCCCACAAGCTTATTTTCAGTCTCTCCTGGGTGGATTTAGGCTAAATAAGAAGGCAGACACAGTTTTATTTGAGTTTGGTGCAGAAATTGTTCAATACAAGCTTGGCTTCAAAACAGCATTTTCTCGCTGAGAAAAGGCGATTATGAGCATAAAAGGATGCTTGAATTACTGCATTTCTTTTAAGGAAACATCCCACAAGCTTTTTTATATGTTCTGCTGACTGGATTTAGGCTAAATAAAAAGACAGGCACAGTTTTATTTGAGTTTGGTGCAGAAATTGTTCAATACAAGCTTGTCTTCAAAACAGCATTTTCCCGCTGAGAAAAGGCGATTGCGAGCATAAATGGATGCTTGAATTACATGCATTTACTGTCTTTAAAGGACATATCCCACAAGTTTATTTTCAGTCTCTCCTGAGTGGATTTAGGCTAAATAAGAAGGCAGACACAGTTTTATTTGAGTTTGGTGCAGAAATTGTTCAATACAAGCTTAGCTTCAAAACAGCATTTTCTCCCTGAGAAAAGGCGATTGCGAGCATAAAAGGATGCTTGAATTACATGCATTTACTGTCTTTTAAGGAAACATCCCACAAGCTTGTTGTTATGTTCTGCTGACTGGATTTAGGCTAAATAAGAAGGCAGACACAGTTTTATTTGAGTTTGGTGCAGAAATTGTTCAATACAAGCTTGGCTTCAAAACAGCATTTTCTCGCTGAGAAAAGGCGATTGCGAGCATAAGAGGATGCTTGAATTACATGCATTTACTGTATTTTAAGGAAACATCCCAGAAGCTTGTTTTCATGTTCTGCTGACTGGATTTAGGCTAAATAATAAGGCAGACACAGTTTTATTTGAGTTTGGTGCAGAAATTGTTCAATACAAGCTTTGTTTCAAAACAGCATTTTCTCCTGAGAAAGGGCGATTATGAGCATAAAAGGATGCTTGAATTACATGCATTTACTGTCTTTTAAGGAAACATCCCACAAGCTTGTTGTTATTTTCTGCTGACTGGATTTAGGCTAAATAAGAAGGCAGACACAGTTTTATTTGAGTTTGGTGCAGAAATTGTTCAATACAAGCTTGGCTTCAAAACAGCATTTTCTCGCTGAGAAAAGGCGATTGCGAGCATAAAAGGATGCTTGAATTACATGCATTTACTGTCTTTTAAGCAAACATCCCACAAGCTTATTTTTATGTTCTGCTGAATGGATTTAGGCTAAATAAGAAGGCAGACAAAATTTTATTTGACTTTGGTGCAGAAATTGTTCAATACAAGCTTGGCTTCAAAACAGCATTTCTCGCTGAGAAAAGGCGATTGCGAGCATAAAAGGATGCTTGAATTACATGCATTTACTGTATTTTAAGGAAACATCCCACAAGCTTATTTTCAGTCTCTCCTGAGTGGATTTAGGCTAAATAAGAAGGCAGACACAGTTTTATTTGAGTTTGGTGCAGAAATTGTTCAATACAAGCTTTGCTTCAAAACAGCATTTCTCGCTGAGAAAAGGGGATTGCGAGCATAAAAGGATGCTTGAATTACTGTCTTTTAAGGAAACATCCCACAAGCTTTTTTATATGTTCTGCTGAGTGGATTTAGGCTAAATAAAAAGACAGGCACAGTTTTATTTGAGTTTGGTGCAGAAATTGTTCAATACAAGCTTGTCTTCAAAACAGCATTTTCCCGCTGAGAAAAGGCGATTGCGAGCATAAATGGATGCTTGAATTACATGCATTTACTGTCTTTAAAGGACATATCCCACAAGTTTATTTTCAGTCTCTCCTGAGTGGATTTAGGCTAAATAAGAAGGCAGACACAGTTTTATTTGAGTTTGGTGCAGAAATTGTTCAATACAAGCTTAGCTTCAAAACAGCATTTTCTCCTGAGAAAAGGCGATTGTGAGCATAAAAGGATGCTTGAATTACATGCATTTACTGTCTTTTAAGGAAACATCCCACAAGCTTGTTGTTATGTTCTGCTGACTGGATTTAGGCTAAATAAGAAGGCAGACACAGTTTTATTTTAGTTTGGTGCAGAAATTGTTCAATACAAGCTTTGCTTCAAAACAGCATTTCTCGCTGAGAAAAGGCGATTGCGAGCATAAAAGGATGCTTGAATTACATGCATTTACTGTCTTTTAAAGAAACATCCCACAAGCTTATTTTCAGTCTCTCCTGGGTGGATTTAGACTAAATAAGAAGGCAGACACAGTTTTATTTTAGTTTGGTGCAGAAATTGTTCAATACAAGCTTGGCTTCAAAACAGCATTTTCTCACTGAGAAAAGGCGATTGCGAGCATAAGAGGATGCTTGAATTACATGCATTTACTGTCTTTTAAGGAAACATCCCTAAAGCTTGTTTTTATGTTCTGCTGACTGGATTTAGGCTAAATAAGAAGGCAGACACAGTTTTATTTTAGTTTGGTGCAGAAATTGTTCAATACAAGCTTTGCTTCAAAACAGCATTTCTCGCTGAGAAAAGGCGATTGCGAGCATAAAAGGATGCTTGATTTATATGCATTTACTGTCTTTTAAGGAGACATCCCACAAGCTTATTTTCAGTCTCTCCTGAGTGGATTTAGGCTAAATAAGAAGGCAGACACAGTTTTATTTGAGTTTGGTGCAGAAATTGTTCAATACAAGCTTTGCTTCAAAACAGCATTTCTCGCTGAGAAAAGGCGATTGCGTGCATAAAAGGATGCTTAAATTACATGCATTTACTGTCTTTTAAGGAAACATCCCACAAGCTTGTTTTTATGTTCTGCTGACTGGATTTAGGCTAAATAAGAAGGCAGACACAGTTTTATTTGACTTTGGTGCAGAAATTGTTCAATACAAGCTTTACTTCAAAACAGCATTTTCTCGATGAGAAAGGGCGATTGCGAGCATAAAAGGATGCTTGAATTACATGCATTTACTGTCTTTTAAGGAAACATCCCACAAGCTTATTTTCAGTCTCTCCTGAGTGGATTTAGGCTAAATAAGAAGGCAGACACAGTTTTATTTGAGTTTGGTGCAGAAATTGTTCAATACAAGCTTGGCTTCAAAACAGCATTTTCTCGCTGAGAAAAGGCGATTGCGAGCATAAAAGGATGCTTGAATTACATGCATTTACTGTCTTTTAAGCAAACATCCCACAAGCTTATTTTTATGTTCTGCTGAATGGATTTAGGCTAAATAATAAGGCAGACAAAATTTTATTTGACTTTGGTGCAGAAATTGTTCAATACAAGCTTGGCTTCAAAACAGCATTTCTCGCTGAGAAAAGGCGATTGCGAGCATAAAAGGATGCTTGAATTACATGCATTTACTGTCTTTTAAGGAAACATCCCACAAGCTTATTTTCAGTCTCTCCTGGGTGGATTTAGACTAAATAAGAAGGCAGACAAAGTTTTATTTGAGTTTGGTGCAGAAATTGTTCAATACAAGCTTGGCTTCAAAACAGCATTTTCTCGCTGAGAAAAGGCGATTGCATGAGCATAAAGGATGCTTGAATTACATGCATTTACTGTATTTTAAGGAAACATCCCAGAAGCTTATTTTCAGTCTCTCCTGGGTGGATTTAGACTAAATAAGAAGGCAGACACAGTTTTATTTGAGTTTGGTGCAGAAATTGTTCAATACAAGCTTGGCTTCAAAAAAGCATTTTCTCCCTGAGAAAGGGCGATTGCGAGCATAAAAGGATGCTTGAATTACATGCATTTACTGTCTTTTAAGGAAACATCCCAGAAGCTTGTTTTTATGTTCTGCTGACTGGATTTAGGCTAAATAAGAAGGCAGACACAGTTTTATTTGAGTTTGGTGCAGAAATTGTTCAATACAAGCTTG